>PVJX010019660.1:0-34530 GCA_004027295.1 Dolichotis patagonum | reverse complement strand
CGTCTTGGGAACCCAGAACAATCACCCTTGCAGCTTAACAAGGTCCCTGGGTGACTGGTTTGCATGTGGAGTTGATCAAATGCAGTAGGCTGTGTCCATGAGGAGAATGAGGCCTGTGTGGTGTAGCTTCTGCAGACAGCGCTGGCTGGGCAGGTACAGGGAGTACTGTCACCGAGGAGGCCTCACTCACAAGGACTTTTCTCTGGCCCTAAATCCTGCAGGGTCTCTTCTTTGATGATTCCTATGGCTTCTACCCGGGCCAGGTGCTCATTGGCCCTGCCAAGATTTTCTCCAGTGTCCAGTGGTTGTCAGGGGTCAAGCCTGTGCTCAGCACCAAGAGCAAGTTCCGCGTGGTGGTGGAGGAGGTAGGGAGTGGCCAGTGGTGGGGTGGGGTGTGGGCGTGCAGTCATGGAGTGGTCCATAGGGTGATGTCTACCACCTGCCTGCACAGGCTGAGCAAAAGGGTGGGTAGTGCGTGTCTGCACAGGGTGCTATACCATGAAGATCCACTTTTCTGCCTGAGGGGTTGAAGGGTTCTGCATAGCAGATTAGAGAAAATACCATGGGTTCAGTAATTCCCAACACCCCCCCCCCAAATGTCCAGCGAGAACCTGCTTTGACTGTGACCTGTCGTACCTCCCTTCCCCAGGTACAGGTCGTGGAGCTGAAAGTCACATGGATTACCAAGAGTTTCTGTCCTGGGGGCACAGACAGTGTCAGCCCCCCACCCTCTGTCATCACTCAGGAAAATCTAGGCAGGTCAGTAGGCCTCACTCCTGCAGTCCCAGGGCCATTTCTGGAGCCAGGCCCTGGGCCCCGGGCTATAGGTGCACAGAGGGCTGGGGACACACAGGCCTCTCGAAGCCCAGCCCAGCCCCTGCTTGTCCCCTCCAGGGTGAAGCGTCTCGGATGCTTTGACCATGCTCAGCGGCAGCTGGGGGAGCGCTGTCTGTATGTCTTCCCAGCCAAGGTAGAGCCAGCTAGGATTGCCTGGGAATGTCCAGAAAAACACTGCGCCCAGGGGGAGGGCTCTATGGCCAAGAAGGTATGTCCTTGGGCTGGGGTTGGCAGGCACTTGTGAAACTGGCCAGGAGCCATTTTCGTGGCCAGGAAGAATGGTCTTTGCTTTAAGGCTTGGGGGCTGTCCTGAGGACCCTGGCTGACCACTTAAGTGTGTCAAGCTGTTGTCCCCTGAGAGACCAGGAGCATGGGGCCAGGCCAGCCTGGGTGTCCCATGGGCACAGGGCGGAGCTGCTGTGTGCAGCTCCCCACAGCCCCTTGTCCTCCCTCTGCCTGTGCAGGTGAAGCGCCTGTTGAAGAAGCAGGTTGTGAGGATCATGTCTTGCTCCCCGGACACCCAGTGTGCCCGGGACCATTCTGTGGAGAAAGGGGAAGCCAAGGCCAAGAGTGAAACGGAGTCTGCTAGCCCAGAGGAGCCACCTGACGGGTCTGCCAGCCTGGTGGAGATGCAGGACGAGGGCCCCAAAGAGCCCCAGGAAGCCGGCCAGCCACTGCCTCCCTTCCTGCTGAAGGAGGGTGGGGATGATGGGCTGCACTCGGCCGAGCAGGATGCAGATGATGAGGCTGCTGATGACACCGATGACACCAGCTCCGTGACCTCCTCCGCCAGCTCCACCACCTCCTCCCAGAGCGGCAGTGGCACGAGTCGTAAGAAGAGCATCCCTTTGTCAATCAAGAATCTGAAGCGAAAGCACAAGAGGAAGAAGAATAAAATCACTCGTGACTTCAAGCCAGGAGACAGGTAAATACAGAGCATCCAGCCTAAGACGGAGCAGAGGGCACGCGGGTACACACATGGCTGCACAGGAGCTCACAAGGCCTGCAAGTCTCTTGCCAGCCCAGGGTGGGCAGCACCAGGGCAGGCCTGGCAGACGAGAGAGGTCTGCAGTGGGGTGGTGGCCGGAGCATGAGCCAGGCCTGGGCTCCCCTCAAGGCGTCTGCTGCTCGGGAGAGCCCGCAGCTTTAGAAAGTGAGCTCCATGTGCGTCCGGCCTCTACCCTGGCCCCCAGGGATTCGGTGCTGCGAGTTCCAGGTTGCAGGGTGGGGAAGGGAGCGAGGTCCCAGCCCTGTCCCTGGAAGCATGATGTGGTCTCTCACTGGCCTGCACCTGGCAGGGTGGCAGTGGAGGTGGTGACCACCATGACCTCAGCCGATGTGATGTGGCAAGACGGCTCCGTGGAGTGCAACATCCGCTCCAATGACCTCTTTCCTGTGCACCATCTGGACAACAACGAGTTCTGCCCTGGAGACTTTGTGGTCGACAAGCGAGGTAATACCAGTCCCAGGAGAGCCTGGGGAGCCCAAAAGGAATGGGCAGGGGGTCTCGGGTCAGAGCTAGGAGGAGGCTGCCCTTCCAAGGGTAGGGAAGCCAGTGTGTTCTGAGCTGAGGCTCCTCCTCTAACTGCTCCCTCTGGTCCTACAGTTCAGAGCTGTCCAGATCCTGCTGTCTATGGCGTGGTGCAGTCCGGGGACCACATCGGCCGCACCTGCATGGTAAAGTGGTTCAAGCTGCGGCCAAGCGGGGACGATGTGGAGGTGAGAATGCATGGCCCCCATTCTTCCTTCCCATGGGCATTGTCGGTCCCCCGAGGGTCCTGCAAAGGTCCCTGGCTCACAGCAGCCCATCCTGTGCTGCAGCTGATTGGAGAAGAGGAAGATGTGAGTGTGTACGACATTGCTGACCACCCTGACTTTCGGTTCCGCACAACCGACATCGTCATTCGTATTGGCAACACTGAAGATGGGGCTGCACACAACGAGGATGAGGTACAGTTCAGATTCACCTCTTTGTTCCCTGCCCTGATATCAAGCAAGTGCAGTCCTTGATGGTGCCAGGAGGTGGCTCCAGAAAACAAGCCCTGAAAGTCCTCTGGGCTCAGTGGCCCAGGGGCTTCTCCACCCTGACACCAGTGGCACTGGGCTTCCTGAGCCATGCTGCTCGTGTTTTGGAGGAGCTAAGCCCCAAGTCACAAGCTGTGTGAGCGTAAGGTCAAGCGCTGCAGAGCACAGGCTTGGGAGGTGGAGCCTGAACTGGGTGTTAAAGGAGCAGTGGGCACGTTGGGTGGGGTCGGGGCAGATGAGGAGCTAGCGTCTGGAGGTGGGAACCCCATGCTGGGAAGCACAGAAGCCCAGAGAGGCCAGAGCGCTGACACGGAGAAAGAATTAGTAGGGCTTGGGAGGAGCCGTGTTGAGCACTCACTGCACAGTGGTGGTGTCCACGGAATGAGAGTGTGAGAGGGCACCATCCCTGAGTCAGCGCCTGCAGGATTTCCTGTCCTGCAGTTCTCATGGCCTCATCCCTTACCACCAACTTCAGGGGCTCCTTTAGAGGTGCTCTGGCCTGTGCCGCTCCCAGAGAACCACTCCCTTGACTGTGTCCCCTTTGACCAGCAGCCGTCAGTGGGTCAGGTGGCCCGCGTGGACGTCAGCAGCAAGGTGGAGGTGGTGTGGGCTGACAACTCAAAGACCATCATCCTGCCCCAGGTAAGGCTCTGTCAAGGCCCCTGGGCCCATGGCCTTGCTGGGAGCTATAGCCTCTCCTGTTCTTGAGGCTCTGGAGATGGGCTTTCTGGTCTACCTACTGAGCCTCAGGTGAAGAAACAGGCACCCCAGATGTCTAGGTACGTGGTGGAGGTGTTCTCAAACTTACAGGTTTCTCCTGGATTCTGAGCTTACTGTATTGAGAAAATGCAAGTTACTCCTAGGAGATAGGGACTTCCTACTTACACTTCTAGTAACAGACAAGAGAAAGGAGAGCTGACCCCCGTTCTGGCCCCTACTTCAGCCAACCATGTAGACCTGCTCTCCTTTCCTGGCTTGGCTGGGGCAGATGCAGGTACAGGTGTGCTGGGGTGGGGAGCAGTCAGGGCAAAGAATGCCTTGTTCCCTTATCCTGACTGCTACTCCAGGGAACTGTCAGGATATGGCCAGCCCTCCAACTTTTCCTATTACATGTTCTCAGTTCCTAAAAGCTGTCTTGGGGCAGCAGCAGGTGGCCTGCATCTTAGCAGTAGGCTGGATTTGCTTAGATTTCCCCCCAGGCCCCTGAGCCTTGGGCAGATGCTGACCAAGTGAACAGACTAGGGCGCAATCTGGGTGGGCTGTTGACGGGGGATTTGAGTCCTGCAGAGAGGAAGAAGGGATAGGCAAAGGGCCCTTCTCAGAGACTTAGGGATTCTCTGGCACCGGGAGACTCAAGCTGCAAAGCTGAGAGCAGAAGAGAGGGGAAGGCAGAATGGTGTCACCAGTGCCTCAGGGATTCACCATCAGCTGTGAGGATGGGGTCCCCAGAACAACTCCTCCGAGAGGGTCAGACTTCCTGTCTGAGTTACCACTTCGCTGTCTTCTGCCTCCAGCACTTGTATAACATTGAATCTGAGATCGAGGAGTCAGACTATGATTCAGTGGAAGGCAGCACCAGTGGGGCGTCTTCAGACGAGTGGGAGGATGACAGCGACAGCTGGGAGACAGACAATGGACTGGTGGAGGATGAGCACCCCAAAATAGAGGAGCCCCCCATCCTGCCCTCTGAGCAGCTCCCAGCTCCCGAGGAGGACAAAGGCGTGGTGATCAGTGAAGAGGCTGCCACCGCTGCCATCCAGGGGGCCGTGGCCATGGCCGCCCCCGTGGCAGGGCTGATGGAGAAGGCTGGCAAGGATGGGCCCCCCAAGAGCTTCCGAGAGCTGAAGGAGGCCATCAAGATCCTGGAGAGCCTCAAGAACATGACGGTGGAGCAGCTGCTCACGGGCTCTCCCACTTCCCCCACCGTGGAGCCCGAGAAGCCCACCAGAGAGAAGAAGTTTTTGGACGACATCAAGAAGCTGCAGGAGAACCTCAAGAAGACCCTGGACAATGTGGCCATCGCAGAGGAGGAGAAAATGGAGGCAGCACCCGATGCCGAGCGCAAGGAGGACAAGCCTGAGGGGCAGTCCCCAGTGAAGGCCGAGTGGCCCAGCGAGACCCCTGTGCTCTGCCAGCAGTGTGGTGGCAAGCCCGGCGTCACCTTCACCAGCGCCAAAGGCGAGGTCTTCTCCGTGCTGGAGTTCGCACCTTGTGAGTGGGCCCTCTCCTGCCCGCTCCTTCCTGGGCCTGCTGCAGGGCTCCTGACTTTGTAAACACATCTGGCCTGGCCCCCGCTCCTGCCCCGGGGCACAAGCAGTGTCTTGTGCAGGAGCAGTGGGAGGGAGGTCCCTGGGTTTCTTTTGCTTGACTGGGCAAGCACGCACCAGGCAGCGGATGCCCGCCCCAGCCCTGCTTCCGAGGGGCAGTCAGTTTAGCTGATGGAGCTGCTAGAGCCTCCCCATAGGGACTGATTCTTCTCTTTTCCCCTCCAGCAAATCACTCTTTTAAGAAAATTGAGTTCCAGCCTCCAGAAGCCAAGAAGTTCTTCAGCACAGTGCGGAAGGAGATGGCACTGCTGGCTACCTCACTGCCCGATGGCATCATGGTCAAGACTTTTGAGGATAGAATGGCAAGTGGGCTGGCGGGGCTTGGCAGGGGCAGATGCAGATGTGCAGTACGGGCACTTGGTGCCTGACACTGCCAGTCCTGGGTGCCCGGATCTTCAGAGCTGACTGGCACCTGGCAGCAGCCTCTCACCACCCACTTTCACAGGGAGGGAACGGTGCTGTCAGATGCGGGCTGACTCGGAGTCCTGCAGGCCTGTGGCCTGAGGTGGTTTGTTCCTGTTCTTTAAAAATCAGCTTAAAATTAATTTATAATTACCCAGGTCTGCTCTGCTTTCTGGAAAATCAGAACATTTCAGAAAGAGCTCAGGTTGTCCTTGAACAACGCTCGCCTCCTTTTCCCCCCAATGGGAGGCTCTTTCTCAGTTCCCAGAGGACCTGACATTGGACATTGGTGGACATCCTTCCATATGACCTTTTAAAAGATGGTTTTGCATTCTTGCGTCTCACCACAGCAAACAGTATTTTGTGTGATTTAGTTACTCATGCTTTTCCCCAAGTGGTAGTTGGTGAGACCTGCCCTTGGTGTGCATGTTGGTTCGGCTGGTTCCACTAGTTACAGAACAGCATATTCCAGGATCCAGCATCCCTCAGTCCTGTTCGCGGAAGGCATTGTGAGGAACAGACAGGCATGTCCCGTCGATCAGTTTACTGAACAATCTCTTCTCAGCCTCTGCTGTGAGCCAGGGCCATGCCAGACACTGAGTTTGAGTTCAGGCTTGCTTAGCTGGGGCCCTGTTCTGGAAGGAGTCAGGAAGGAAAAAGAGTAGGGATCCTGAGAGCGGGGGCAAGAGGGCGCTGCTCCGACAGCCCCATGACTGGGGGTCCTTAATATTTCTGTTTCTCTTGGGTTTTGGTAAAACTTTAGAAAATGCCAGCCAGTCTCAGCTCTGCTAAGGGGTGAAGGGAGTTGCACATTCTGCTTTGTCGCGGTTTTTTCCAGATCTCAGGCTGGCACAGATTGGAGCATGCACAAAGCGATTACATCGCTGCTCAGTTCATGCTCCCACCCCGTCCATCCCTTCTTGCCCCGCTCGCCTGAGCTGTTACTCTGGCAGTCACAGTGTGTGCCGGCACACGCACAAAGCCCAGAACCCACATGCTGTGAGCCAGCTCTTGGGACTCAGCAACCTTATTGTCTCCCACTGCTTGCACTGGACTGCCTTGAGCGCAGATGTCTCCATGTAGCGCCTCTATTGCTGTGGTGCCCAGAGAGCCAGGGTGGTGTGCCTTACGCGGCCTCTCACAGTGCCCTGCATGCCAGCTGTGCCCTCTTTGCCTTCTAGGACCTCTTCTCAGCTCTAATCAAGGGCCCCACTCGAACCCCCTACGAGGACGGCCTCTACCTGTTTGACATCCAGCTCCCCAACATCTACCCGGCTGTGCCCCCCCACTTTTGCTACCTCTCCCAGTGCAGTGGCCGCCTGAACCCTAACCTGTATGACAACGGGAAAGTGTGTGTGAGCCTCCTAGGCACCTGGATTGGAAAGGTGAGTGAGGCCCCAGTGCCCCCAGCCGGGGTGGAGGAAACAGGGCAGGTATCTTTAGGGACACTTACAGTGCTGTGTGTGTTTCAGGGGACAGAGAGGTGGACAAGTAAATCCAGCCTACTTCAGGTGCTCATCTCCATCCAAGGTACGGCTAGGCCGCCGAGGCCATGCTGGCTGGGAGTCTGCTCCGAGGGGGAAAGGCAGACCCGCCCCAGCGGACTCCCCACCACTGAGAGGGTGTCCTCCCGCAGGTCTGATCCTGGTGAACGAACCTTACTACAATGAAGCCGGCTTCGACAGTGACCGGGGCCTGCAGGAAGGCTATGAGAACAGTCGCTGCTACAACGAGATGGCGCTGATCCGCGTGGTGCAGTCCATGACGCAGCTGGTTCGGCGGCCCCCTGAGGTCTTCGAGCAGGAGATCAGGCAGCACTTCCGCAGTGGTGGCTGGCGGCTGGTGAATCGCATCGAGTCCTGGTTGGAAACCCACGCACAACTAGAGAAGGCCCAGGCACTACCCAATGGAGTTGCCAAGGACAGCAGCTCTCCAGAGCCGCCTGTTGTGGCCGAGCTGTCAGACTCTGGCCGAGAAGAACCTGAGGATGGTGGAATGGCCCCTGGAGAGGCCTCCCAGGGCTCAGACTCGGAGGGGGCTGCCCAGGGCCCAGCCTCCACTAGCAGGGACCACACAGATCAGACTTCGGAGGTGGCATCCGATGCATCCATACCACCCAGTGTCAAACCAAAGAAGCGGAGAAAGAGCTATCGGAGCTTCTTACCCGAGAAGAGCGGCTATCCTGACATCGGCTTTCCCCTCTTCCCACTCTCTAAGGGTTTTATCAAGAGCATCAGGGGCGTCCTGACACAGTTCCAGGCTGCGCTGCTAGAGGCAGGCATGCCCGAAAGCACAGAGGGCAAGTAGCCACCAGCCCTGGAGGAAGGAGCGTCACGGTGGGAGAGGCCAGCTGCTGCCAGCTCACTGCCTCCCCTGGACCTGCCCTTCTTCCCAGCCCTCACCCCCACCCTGCCCCCAGTTCGAGCTTCCCACTGCCCCCCTCTCCCCAAGGCAAGTTTGATGCTGAAGTGCAAGAAGTGTCCTGAGATGCTTCGTTTCTGCCCCGAAACAATCTCACTAGGCAAGTCCCCTGTGACAAAGAGAACTGGAACCCAGTTGCAATTTCCCACTTGTCACCCCAGACAGGATGTCATGACACTTGCTCCCTTGCTGCCCTTTTCTCAGGTCAGAGGTGGGGTGTCCAGGGCCCTGCAGATGGGCAGGAGAGTGGATGTGCCTTGCATGATGTATGGGCTGCTCCTGCAGTGTCCCTGGTCCCTTTTATCCTCTGCAGTTGGACTGTAGCCCCCCCACATCCCCACAGCCACAACCACTGGGTCCCCTCAATCCCCAGCATAAACACTTATCCCATAGGAGCTGTAGCTGCTACTGCTGACTTCCGGTTCTGGCCTGTTTACCACACTATACCCTTAGGCCTGTTGAACTTGCTCTCTGCAAGAAGTGAGGAGCAGAGTACATTCAGGGTGACATCCAGGAGAGGTGGTGGCCCTCACACCAACATGGAGTCAAGGACGGGCTGCTGGGAGAAGCAGCTACAGCTGCTTCACTTTTCCCACCCACAGCTGGTGGGGCACTGGCAGTTCTGGCCTCAGCCGTGCCTGTGAGGACTTCATAGACATCTGTACCTCGTCCATTCTGCTGTCCACCGAGCAGGAGGTCGGGCCAGGCAGGCTGGTACCAACCAGGGCCTCCCCCAGCCAGTGGCCTAGCCCTGTGTGGGATGAGTGAGGCCTCAGCAGCCTTGCAGCATACACACATTGCAGTCCAGAGAAGAGGGAAAGTGGTAGCAGCGGGAGCTCACCCCACCCCCACCTCCTCCCCAGAGACTGGCCCAGAGGTTTACAAGTTTTCTAGGCTTTTGATAATGTGAAGCTCCAGGTAAAGAGGATGCTATTGAGCACATTGCAGCTATGTAATTTCTGGTTTATGTATGTAATATTTAAGGTTGGAAAAAAATCTCAAAAGCGAAGTTACTAACTCTTAATAGAAAAAAAAAAGACAAAAAAAAGCCAAAGCATGATTCGTTTTGTCAGCCTTAAGTGGGCTCCACGCCTGTACTGTGCCAGGACAACCTGGGCAGCAGAGTCGGGAAGGACAGAGCTGGATCGCGCTGCAGGACTCCCTGGCACTCAGACTGGCTATCTAGAGACACATCCCGAGTGCCCGGGGCTCTGCGTCCCTCTGCGCCGTGCATACGGAGATGTGAATGCCTACTGCTTCCGATACCTGTATAAAGTGCTGTGTGATTAAACATTTTTTTACTTGCATTTTTTTTTTTTTGGGTTGGCTCATTAACAAGACAAGGTGACACCATTAAACCTGCCTCTGCCATTCAGCTGGGCTCTGTTGCCTTTCTTCTCATGTGCCCGTGTCCCTCACAGTCCACCTCCCAGGGAAGGCTCGTGGCAGTGGGTCCCAGATGCTCCCTGCCAGCACGCCTTCTGCATCTCTGGTCAGAATCCCAGGGCTGAGCAGTAGGGTCAGATGCTGGATGGGTCAATCCTCTTGCTTCTGGGCTAGGTAGTGTTTCCAGCTTGTGTGGTGTTCCTTGAAAGCCAAGTGACAGCAGTGTCTGCCTCCGAATGGCTGTGGTCCCCAGCAGCCAGACTGAGCCATTCTGCCCCTTCCAGACCCTGGGGAACTGCCTTCACATTCCCTGTGGTGGGCAGATGTCACTGTCCTGGGCTGAATGCAGGTTGCTGGAGAAGATTGGCATCTATCCCTCCCTGCTGCTTTGAACTTCTGCCCAGCACCACTGTGCAAGACATGGCGCTTAAGGGCAGAGGCTGCTAGCGAGCTCGGAGGAGCCCGTGTGCCCTAAGGAAACTGCTATTCTGACTAAATCTGTCCCTCGCCGGTTTCCCTAATGCCTTTCTCTCAGGTGTTTTCTTTGCCTTCTTAGTCCATGTGAAGCTTTAGCCACACTCAGCAGCTGACTGTGTAACCCAAGGTCAAAGACAGGAGCACAGAGCCATGGTCTTCCTAGGTGTGAGTTGAGACAGTCTTCAGGGGCCTCTGCAGGCTGAAGGTGGCCTGCACATCGGTGTGTAGGAAGGCTGTGTGCCACCATCAAGCCACCACAATGCATTATCCAGTAGAGCAGCATCATTAGGCACGAAATTCTAAGGCCCCAGTTGGAGCAGTACCTCATCCCCTCCCCCACTCCCCAGGACAGGATCAACAGGCTGGGACTACCACTTTATCTGAATTTATTCATAGAAGAAGGCTCCCAGAACAAATGTGATTGCTTTCCGAGACCAGCTAGCCTAATCAGTGGGGCGCTTAGCCCAGGGCTCCATTCTGGCCTCTGCTCCTCCCAAACCATGACCTCTACGACCTTTTCACCCTACAGAAGAGTCCCCATCACCCCCACGTGAGCTGTGGACAGGCCCTTCCACTCAGGGTGGGAAGGGCCCAGCTCTCAGCCTATACATGGTAGACAAAGGCACTACAGGGCCCATGGAGTCATAAGGGCTTCTGGAGGGGTGGCTTCTGCTGGGGTTCCTGGGTGGGTGAGGGCTCCCTGCCACTACTGACCATCCAGAGATAGTCAGGTTGCACCTGGCCCTGCACAGCCTCACTGGTCAGTAACTCCCCATCCACAGCAAACACACCCTGTCCATCCTTGCACTCTAGGCGAAAGGCAACCGCAGGCACATACACCAGGTACGGGCAGTCACACTCCATGTGCTTGCCGTCTTCCATGGCCAGGAAGAGGCGCAGCAGCATGGCCCTCGATATGCCCGCGCGCACATAGAACAGGTGCATGACACCAGCTGTGCACTGGCCCATGGGTGCCGCGAACATCGTGCTGCCCATGTGAGTGTGCAGCAGGGCCAGCACCAGCACAAAGTCCCGCTCGGGCACCACAGTCCAATGAGAGGGCACGGGCTCCTCCAGGGGAACGAGGTGTGAGTCCACTGGGCCCCCCTGCAGCGGCACAGGGGCTGTGGGCGTCTTACTGGAGATGGCGCTTCCTACAGGGAGGTAGGCTAGCCGGCCCCGGTAGGTGCGCAGGTTCACCAGGCGAATGACGGTGCCCACCGTGAAGCGCTTCTCCCCCAGGAACCGGTACTTCTCACTCTCCACATCTACATCGGCCACAAGGCCCCAGGCCAGGCCGAGCACAGAGAAGAGGCGAATCCCCGAGGCCTCATGCAGGGACAGAAGGTTCATGGGTGCTAGGAGCCGGCGGCACAGCAGCCGTGTGCAGTTGGTCAGCAGATCTTCATCAGTCACCTGCTCATAGCTGCAAGAGAAAAGTCAGATGGGGCAGGAGCCCCCAGGCCTCCTACCTGCCCTCCTCCTGGGGAGTAGGAGCAGGCTAAACAATGCATGGTCCCCTAAGCAGCTGACCAGGACAGGGACAGCAAGTGGCTGGAGCCAGCTGGGGCCACCAAGAAAGCACCCCAGGAAAGAGGACATCTAGAAGAAGAAAGAATGGACGCTAACTCAGCCTACAGCAACTTAGAAAAGAAAACCTGTTAGTAGGGGCATGGAGATGGCAGAGGCCCTGGACTCTCACCCAGCATAGTGATTCAAAGAAGCTGCCAGCCCGTTTCCAGAGCCTCCCGGGAGGCTGCACAGGGGCTTCTGGATGGCAGTCTCCCAGTCTGGCCGGTCCATGAGTCCGTTCACCACCTGTCAGGGCAGGAGCGGCCTCAGCCCGGCAGCCCCACCCTGCCCCACCCCCGGACAGCCTCAGATGCAAATCTCACCTCGTATATCAGCCCGTCCCCAGCCATGATGACCAGCGCGTCCCAGCGGCCCAGATCCTCCACCCGCACCAGCTCCCGCGCGTGGTTCTGTCGCTCTGACGGGAGACTCGCAGTTCTCAGGGCCTGCTCCGTCCAGGGAACGCACACACCCTCGGCGGGAAGGGGGCGGCGGGAAGAGGGTGTACTCACCAGTAACCATCAGCTTGAAGGAGATTTCGGCTTCGGCCAGAAGGGGCTGCACGAGTCTCTGGAACTGCTGCAGCGCTTTGCCCTTGCCGCTGCGCGGGTTCAGTAACACCAGAACGCGGCAGGGCCGCGGAAGCGCGCCCCGGGCGCGGCCGCCCACTGTGAAAAAAAACCGCGAGGGAGCCGTGTTCCCCAACCGGCCACTGGGGGCTGAAGAGCGCAGCAGGGACTGGGGCGGGAACGTGGCTCCCGCAGCACGTGGTATAACTGACCCAGCTGAGCCCAGCAAGAGAAAGCGGCCTCTGGGAGGAGGACCCGGCTGGGTGGCGCACGGCGCCCCTGACACCCCCTTTCCTTGGCTCAGGCTCGGCCGGCTTTTGGTCTCTGGGGAAAAGCGTTTCTCAGCAGTGTCCCCAGCCCCTCTCTTTTGGCGATCCATTTTTCGGAGAGGGAGAGCGAATCCCTTACAGCTCTTCCCAGCCAGGCCCCCACAAACCTGGATCCATGGCCTCGTCCTGCGGCTCCCGCTGCCAGAGGAGCCCAGGCGCTGTCTGGGCGCTGCCCGCGAGGACGGCGGGTCCTGCCTTCAGCTGCTTATCGGTGCGGCGCAGGAGGGCGTCGCGGGGCCGGTTGTGGGACTCACTCTCCCCGCCCGGAGCTGGGGCGCTGAGGGCACCCGCGTCATTCCCTGAGGCGTCCAGATCTGAGAGGTAGGAGGGGACAGTGCTGGCGGAGTCCTGGCTGACAGCTCCTGGACATTGGGTGAGTGCACGGCTGGATCGCGAAGCCACGCGCGGGCAGTTGCGCGCTGTTGAACTTCCAGAAGCCAGTGGGTCCGGGGCCTAACTTTCTGAAAGTCCCTGAGAGCCGAGGTCCAATGCCACCAAGAGACTGAGCCCCCACACTCCCAAGACGCAGGGTATCTTTCTAGGGACTTTCCTCTTTGAGGTTTCGCGTTCTGGCACGACAGACGAGTTAGGGCCCCGTGGCTCGGTCAGCCTGAAGAGCTCCTGATTTTTACTGCAGAACTTGAGCTGACAACACACGGCATTTAGTTCGGGGCGAGAATCCCCGCCCCAGTCAGCCTCGCCACCGCATTCCCAGCCCCAGCTTCAGACCGGTTGAGACCACTGCTGTGCGCTTAGCCAGGGTCGCGCTCCTCAGGAACATTCGCCGCGAGTGGGCAGGAAAGCTGCACGGTGCGTGACCCAGTTCTCTCCTGCGGGCCGCCCGGGAGGCACCAGCCACTGGCGGGCAGGGAGAACAGCTCTTTCCAGGGGCACTGGTTGGCTGTTCCGCCCACGCAGTTCCCTTCAGTAGCCTGGAGCGGACCAGTGCTTCCTAATTCCTAACTCAGCCCCTCTATTGAAGAACAACTGAAGGAAGGACCAGCTGGTGCAGAAAACCCGGCCTCGCTGCCTCCGGCCTCAAAGTTTTCGCAACTTTGTGGCGCCGCGGCGCGGGGAGGGCGCTTTGCCAGGTCGCCATCTGGCCACCCCACTCTCTTCTTCCGGCGCAAGGGGAAGGGAGCTGCGCTGCGCGCTACCGCGGCTTCCCACCCCTCGCCTCACCCCAGAATCCTCAACACTGCCCGCACTCAAAGCTCGCCCACGCGCAAGTTCCCGGCTGAGTCCCAGGACAGGGCTGCGCGCCCCCGCCGCTCTGCGACTGGGAAAGACGCAAGGCCGTGAATCCCGGGAACTGCGCGCCCCGGACGCAGCCTTCCAGGCGCGCGTAGGTGAACACCCAGCACAGGAGGAGGCGCAGGCACTGTGCGAGCTTCCCTCGGTGCCGACTTCTGCGCCGACACTGGCCGCGCGTGGCTCTGTGCTCTCGCAGGATCCAGAGCTGCACCCCAACGTCGCGACCTCGCAGCTGCGCGCGCGGCCCGCAGTCAGGATGCAGCCGGGATGCAGCGCGCCTGTCCCAGACCACTGGAACTGGAAACGCAGACCCCACCCGGAGCCCACCCCTCCACCAGGGCAGAGGTGTTGTGTCCCTCACCACTACCACGCCACTCCCTTCCCTCGTGGGTTCCCCTCTCTTCTTCCCTCGCTCTCCAGCCAAGAGTTATTTTTTGTTTCCTGACCAGCTCATCACGGAACCCGAGGCGGCCTGGAACCCCGTCCCGGGCAGAGATGGCCTGGCGGCGGGTTCCGAGCCGGAGTATGAAATTGGGAGGAGGAAGATTTGTCAGCAACCTTAGAAGTTGGATCCTGTCCCCAGGGTGAATTGCCGAAGCTCACCTGAACCGGAGAAGCTGCCTGCAGCGGTTGATCAGGTCCGCGCTTCCCGCCCGCTGGAGAGGAGTCTGGCAGGGTGGACTGGCCGAGGGGTCCCGGCTGGTATTGGAGAGGTAAGCACGGAGGGCGTGGTCCCGTCGCCCCAGCTCCTCCCGCTGACTCCGGGGGAAAAGTGGAGGCGAACTGGGACGCGGTGTGTCAGTGTGTGTGTGTGTGTGTGTGTGTGTGCGCGCGCGCGCCTGTGCGCAAGCGCGCTGCATTTCACGGTAAGTGACCTGAACGTGTCCGCGACCAACTGGAGTTAAATCCCTGGAAGGTGATTTGCGGAGACTACGAGAAAGAAGTTGCCGAGGCCGACTTGGTGACCTGACCAAGTAGGGCAAGGGTTAGAAAAACTAACCCCCGAAGGAGGCCGAGACGGTCCGGGCCCGGCCTCAGGGGGCTCACGCGCCCACAGTGGTACCCACCCGCCCCACACACCCCTCCTTTGCTCGTCGCTTTGTCCAGTCGAGAAGAGCGGGCTCCGGGAGCAGCGCCGAGCCAATTAGCCTGGATAGTGGCTTCTCATCCAGAGGATCCAATGGACCGGCCTCGTTCTCACCCTTTAGGGCTCCCTCGGCGGCGCCAGGGGACGCGTAGCCTGGGACTCGCGAGCCCTGGACCGCTGGGTGCGTCCCGAGCGCGGTCGGAGAAAGTGACTCAGCGACGCGCTCTCGGATGGAGAAACTCCCGGAAACGAGAAGGAGGGGAGGAGGCAGGGGCATCGTCACCCATTCCAGAGCCATAGCGCGCGCCCGCCGGGACCTAGCTCTGCGCCCCCGTTGCCCCCGACGCCCCATCCTTCGCGGGCGGGGGAGGGGCAGCCAGGCAGCCGCAGTGCCGCGGTCACGCGCAGCGGGGACGCGAGTGGCGACGCGGGAGGAGGCTCTGCGCGGGAACCACGGGCCACATCTGCCCGCCTCTCCCTTCTGCTCCGCTCTCTTTCCCTGTCCACTCTGGGTCCGGACTTTGGCCCCTAGATGCCGCGAATCGGAGCTGCGCTCTCCAAGAGCCTTGGAGGGGGTTGGCTGCGGAAATCGGCCGGGCGGCCCCACCGTCACCTTCTGCATCCCCCCTGGAGAGGGCATTTCCAGTCGGGTCCGAAAAGCCAGCGTTGCTAAGACTTGCTAGGGGAAACTGAGGTACAGGGATGGAAAACCTTGTGTGTGAGTTTATGAAGCTTGTCGGGGGGGCGCAGGATTCCCCTTTTCCTCTCGGGGCCCCAGGATGGAGGCCTTGGGTGGGCGGAGCTGGCAGGGGCGGGGTTGACTGGACACAGTTGGCAAAGGGAGGTGGGGTCCCCGCTGGGCGGTCTGTCCCTTAGCGGGGCCCGCGCCTTTCCCAACTCGGAAGTCCCAGTGTGGGGGAGGCGAAAGGCAGAGCCCTCTGGCCCCTGGTCCCTTCGGCACAATGCCTCCTCTGTCCTGACTGCCACCTACCCCCGACCCCCTCACCTCTGCAGCCTCTGGCTCTGCCCTCATTCTGTCAATCGCCTCCGCGTCCCTGGAGTTTTCCAGAACCCCTTGCCTTTCTCTTTGTCTAAAAAACGTTATCGTATTTCCAAAAACGTACCCATGTGCATCCATGACCAAGAGACAGGATGAGACAAGAGCAAGAAGCTGCTTTGCTTTTGACACGAGACCCCAGCTCCAGAGAGGTGGAGATCTCCCCAAAACAGACTCTTCCCCAGGGGAGCCTAAAAGCACACTCCCAGTCTGGGAGGCCAAGTCCTGCCACAGCCTCCTTTGTGTCCCAGGGCGCCCTGGGTGTCACCATTCTGAGAGCTCCGCTCCCAGCTTGACTGTGTTAGGTGCTTGGGACGCCACACCCTGCCCAGAGGCCTCCAGGGGCAGATGGGTCACAGAGGAGTCTATGGCTCCTGTTTTTGCCTGGCTGTTTCTCTAAATGGTTTCTGCTCTGGGCACGTATGAGGTCACCCTGTCTTACTCTTTGACCGTATCTTGCTGAGGCTGAGGTCTCTGCTGAGCCTTTAGTCTCTACCTTCCTCTGCCCCTCCTCAACATTCAGAGATGTTGACCCTGGCTACAATTCAGAGTCATTACTTCCAGAGCATCTCCTCTGTTTCTTTTTTGTGATCCTGGGGACTGAACCCAGGGCCTTCACACTGAACTACAAACCCAGCCTATTTATTTATTTATTTAATTTTTTCAAGACAGGGTCTTGTTAAATCAATAACTGCCTGGGCTGGACTCAATTTTCATTCTCCTGTCCCAGCTTCCCAGGTATATGTGACCACAAAAACACACACAGGGGCTGGGGATTTAGCTCAGCACATAAGTGCCTGCCTTGCAAGCGCACAGTAGTGAGTTCGATCCCTAGTGTGTTTTATCAAGGGAACACACACACACACACACACACACACACACGTAGAAAGAGAAGACAAAGGAGAAAAAGGGAGGTGGAGGGAGAGAGAGGCACAGAGGGGGAAGGGGAGGAGAGAGAGGGAAGAAAGGAGAGTATATGTGTACATGCTGGAGACTGAACCCAAAACCTTGTGAATGCTAATCACAGCTCTTACACTGCGCTAACTATACCCCTAGCCAAGATTTGTTGTTTGGATTTAATTTAAATGTGTTCTGCAATTTTTTTTTTTTTTGAGACAGGGTCTTGCTATGTAGTTCAGCCTGGCCCTGAACTCACTACGTGGCCCAAGTTGACCTCGAACTCCCAGTGATCGGAGGGCTGGGATTACAGACCTGCAACACCACACCTGGCTCCATTACCATCTATGGACATGTTCTTTCTCAATATAAATGAAAGGGAAAACCAATACATTTTTAGGACCTCAGTGTGAATCACTTTCATGTTTTCATGGGAAGATGGACTGGGTGTGTGTTTGTGATCCTGTGCCACAGGAAGAGGGTATGAGGAAGCCAGGCCTACCCTCCTCCAAGTGTTACTGGGGTGCAGTCTGTTGGGAGGAGTTGTTTGTATTTGCAGCCAGACTCCCACACTGTTCTGGCTACCTTGACCTTCAGATCCTGGCTTCTACCTTGGTTTATGGCATCTTTGGTTTCCTGAGCAGATGGGTTTGTTCCCAAGTCCTTGGAAGAAGAGCTGGATTTTTCATTGTATACTCTATTAGGCACCTATTTCTGTACAGACTTAAAGCATTGCAAACATATTATATTACATTTCTGGAAGTCTGAAGTCTACAGTGGAGCTCAGGGCCTATGTAATGTGGCCTTTTCTAGCTTCTAGGGCCCACCTACTTTCCTTGGCTCGGGGTCCCTTCCTTCACTTGCAAAACCAGCTGAGTAGCAAGTAGTGTCTTCAAAGCTTATCTCTGCCCAGCTTCAGCTTCCAGCTGTCAAATCTTCTGCCTCTATTCTATAGAGAGCCTGAGATTGCATTGACTCCATACAGATAACCCAGAGTAATCTCCCATCTCAAAATCCTTAATCATACCACAAAATTCCTTTTGCCCTACAGGGTAACATATCCACAGGTTCCATGGTTATGACATGGACATCTTTAGGTGCCATTATTTTGTCAACCACAGATGGTAGGGAAATAGCCTGAGAATCATGTCCTGATGTGGCTCCAGAACCTTCTTTTCCAACTCTTTCCCCAGATCTATCCAAGCGAGCACAAACCAAATAGGCATTTGTGGAGTAGAACTGAAAACAGCCTCATTGGGACTGAGACATGATTTTGTAGACTTTGTGGGCTTTGACTGATCCAGCACAAAGAAAATTGGTTTCCATTTTTGAAAATTACCCAAGAAGCAGAAATTGATATCTTTGCTAAAGACAGTAATTACAGGATTGCAAAAACCTCAACTTTCCACCTGAGGAAGGGTTGGAAGCAGACCAGCTTGTCCATTTTCAGCCTGGCAGAATTTCCCACAGTGCTTTGCAAGAAGGGTACACCCTTCCCTCCCCCCAAAAAGAAGTATATGCCCCCTGGACACCCACGGAAATGTGTGGCCCGCCCAACTCCTGTCACGTGACCTGGCAGTCCAGCTGCTTCTACCTTTCTGTGGCAAGGCTGGACCCCCCAGCTGAAAGCCACAGCCCTCAGGAAGTGTCACTCACTGGAAAGAGTCCATGGGCTCCGAATGACATCAATCAGCTCCTGTCTGGGCCCAAAGCGGGTTCTGGCACAGCCTCTGACGCCCGACGCCACTTGTGAGGGGATCGCTGCATCCCTTTCTGTACAGGTTACAGGCGACTCCCAAACCTCTGAGGCTTTGGGGGATGCTCCCTGGCATTCTCCCTCAGGTGCCCATAGATGCTGGTCTGGAGACCTCCAGAGGATGCAGTCTGCACAGCTGCATGTCGGTAGAGCCAGGGCCCAGGAGACCTGAGGACCAGGAAGCCAGCCCTAGCGTCTCTGAACTGGGAAACAGAGCTGCTTTTATCTCATCAGCCCAGCATGGAGGATCTGGCAGCTGAGGAGAAGGGTGTGTGCATGGTTTTCCAGGGGCTTTTTGTTTTGGAATGTTTTCCACTTTCAGACCTCTCAAAAGTGAAACCCATGTCCTTGGGTGGTTCCCAAAGCAAACACAGAGGACTGGACGTGGCCCTCAGATGATGACCTGAGGCCATTTCCATCCACCTGAGGGCAGATCTCTGAGGCTTTGGGGGATGCTCCGTGGCAGCTCCACACTCCCCCTTTTACCAAGACACAAAGCCAAGCAGTCTCCCTCCACTGAAGCCAATTAGTAGGGGAGCCAGGGGACAAAGGAGGGTGCACGCGTCCAATTTCGCCAAGCTGGAAAAAGGCAGGGAGCCTGGAGCATAGCTCGCTTGCTCCTCCGCTCATTATCCACATCCCCAAAATAGAAATTTCCTCTTCTCTGGAGGCTTGTTTTCTGAAGGTCAAACCCTTTGGTTCTTTCCAGGCACAAGCCGGGTAATTTAAGTAATGATTATGCAGGATGGGCTGGACAGCTGGCTGGGAGAGCTGCTCTGGACAGGGGTTGCCCTCGCCTAACTCCGCACCTTTGTGCAGCAGGAAAGAATGCTGGGCAAATCCACTGTGACAGGGGAGCCCTTTCCAAAGGCAGAGTTCCCATGTCCTCTTGGTTCATTGCCCTCAAGTCCTGGTCACAGCACTGTGGCCAGCATCTTGAGAATGAGTTAAGATGTCACTTCTCCTTCAAGGCACCATCAAATGATCCTGGCTGCCTCCTCTGAGTCCCCATTTTGAAACTGAACTCATGGGGCTGGGGTAGAGTTCCGTGGTAGAGCACATGCTTAGCATATGTGAGGCCCTGGTTCAATTCCCAATATCATACATATACACAGACTTGAAAGCTGTGTGAACCCAGTGAATACCTGTCTGGGTGCTGCGGATTTGGGTTCTTACTGTTAGGTATTTTAAGGCTTGCAAACTAAACAGTTCATGAAAAAATATTTATAATGTGTATTTAAACCGAAATAGGAAAAACCTGGAGAGTGTTCTAGAGCAGGGAGAATGATCTCCCCTCCCCCTCTTCTCCTCCCTAAAACCACAGTCAGCAAGTTTCTGCACACAGGCGTCCTCAAGTGCTGCTCACAGGCTGACCTCTCCATCTGCGTCCCTCTGGCAGGGACAGGAGAGCCCCTAGGGGAAGACACTGCATCTGGACCCCAAATGCCCCTGCAGTGTGCCCAGAAAGGCACCTTCTCACACCCAGTTCTTCCTCCCCGAGTCCCTGAGACTGAGGGCCCCAGGAGGGGCAGATGGTCCTCCCAAAGAGTTAAAAAGACACACTGGGCTTCCTGACTCTGTGTGACCCCTGGAAAAATCCACAGCATCAGAATTTGGCGTTTGCAAATAAGCACAAACCATTTAGGCTGAGTTCTGGTTGTCCTGTGACAGTATCTGTAACTACATGGTTCTCTGATTGAGAACCTTGAGTTCCTAAGAGGGGAAAACGCTCAATTACTGCAAAGATAATTAGTGTGAGGCGGGTGCTGCCTCCTTTCCGGTGTTGGCAGGCAGTGTCATTCCCGCAGGAAGGGCACGTCAGGTCCTCACGTGGAGATCCATCCTCTCTGTCCACAGCCTTCAGTGAGACAGGAGCCACAGAGGCTGGGCAGGAGCTGAGCACAGCACAGCCTCAGGATGTGCAAGGACAAGCTGGGCTCTGCAGTCTCAGGTGTGCATAATGCGCTTCCCCCCTGGAACAGCAGTCTCTTTCCAGTTCTCCATCAGGACCCTGCATGCTGAGAGTGCTAAACAAAGGCCAGCCCGTCCACGTGAAGACAAAGGTGGAAAACTAAACCAGGGAACCAGTCAGTCCTTGAAAGACGTCAGCCAGGTATGTGGCACATACCTGTAATCCCAGTGCTCGGGAGGCTAAGGCAGGAGGACCAGCTTTTGTTTGAGGCCAGCCTGTGTTACATAAGGAGTTTAAGACCAGCCTAAACTATGTAGTAAGATCCCTGGGAGGCTGAGGCAGAAGGATCACTGTGAGTTCAAGGCCAGTCCGAACTACTAATGAGAGCCTGTCTAAAAAAAAAAAAAAAAAACTTAAAAATTCCTTTAAAAATTAAATATAGCAGTAAGATGTGATGGTACATACCTAAAGTCCCAGCCATTAATCACAGGAGGTTGAGGCATGAAGGTCACATTTTTGTTTCATTTTGTTTTGTTTTGTTTGGTTTCTCGGACTTGTAGCTGTCCTGGGATGAAAGGCATGTGCCAGTCGTACCTGGCACAAAGGTTACCTGTGCCCAGACGTTCAAGGCACATTGTGAGACTCTTTGGCTCAAAAAAATTTTAAGTAAAAAAAATTGTATTATTATATAATTCTCTAGTGATCACACTTCTAGCCATGTACCCAAGAAGAATGAAAACATGCATCCACATAAAAACCTGTGTGTGGATGTTCAGAGCAGCGTTATTTACAGTGGCCTGCTGCTGGAAACAGCCCACATGCCTCTCCGTGGATGAGGAGGTAAACACAATGAGTCATATCCATTCAGCCCTACTTGGCCATTGTGTTAGTTGGCTTTCTGTTCCTATAATACTAATACCTGAGATAATCCCTTTATGAAAACGAGGTGTTTATTTTGGCTTACACATTTGGAGGATTCAGTCCATGATTGGCTGGATTGGTGGATCATGAGAGAAGTGGGTGGCACAGCAAAATGGCTTAGCTCAAGGTCAGGGAGCAAAATAGGCAGCAAGAGGAAGGGTCTCAGGGTAAGACCTCCCACAAGACCTGCCTCTTAAAGGCACCACCCCTTCCCAGGAGCACTAGGGGCCTTTGAGGGAAAAATGAACAAATCATAACAGTCATAAAAAGGAATGGAGTCCTGACACAGTACTACAATGCGGACGAATCTCTGAAATACTACACAGTGGCACATGCCTGTAGTCCCAAGACTCAGGAGATTGAGGCAGCATGATCCTTGTGAGTCTGAAGCCGGCCTGGGCTACACAGTGAGTTCAAGGTCAGCCTGAACTACACAGCAAGACTGTCTCAAAAAAGACAAGAAATTTTTAAAAAGACAAATTTATGTTTAAAAAAATTACACTGAGCGGAGGAATGCACATTCCAAGGCCACTTACTGTATGAGTCCATTTGTATGAAATATCATGTCCAGAAGGACACCTCTAATGAGACAGACAGCAGATCAGTAGTGGTCAGGCCCTGGGGGAAGGGCGTGGGGAGTACTGCTTAATGGCCACAGGGTTTTATGTTGGGATGATGAAAATGCTGTGGAACTAGACAGCGTGGTGGTTTTGTAACATCACAAATGTGCTTAGTGCCGCTAACCTGTTACATTATGGTGGTTAATTTTATACTATGTGAATTTCACTATAATTGCACTGGAGACTGAGGATTGAACCCTGGGCTTGCACTAAGCTACATGCCTATCACTTTTTTTTTTTTTTTCTAATTTAGAGACGTGATTTTGCTAAAGTTGCTGAGTTTCCCAGTAGGCTCAAACTTGAGATCCTCTTGCTGGGCATCCAAGAGTGCTGGGATTACAGCTGCAGGACACCATGGGTGGCTTTGTTTTGTTTTGATTTTTGGTGAGGGGCTTGAAAGAACAGGAAACGTCCCTTTCAGGATCATGTCTTTGTGATGTACCATGTCCATTTTTGAAGCCGAGGTGGAAGTTGTGATCAGAGTGGGACAGCATAGTGATCTCATCTTCTGCTCCAACCATTTCCTCCTTGGCATTGTGACATTTGGAGACCAGTATTTCTACGTTCTGCAACTGCTTAGAGCCACCTGCTCTATCCTTGCAGCTGTGACAGGATGGCTTTGGTGGCCTTATTTCAAGGGACTTTATCTTGTCTAAAAAGTAGTATCATCTGTGGGAGACCCTAAGTGCTAATCTGTTGTTGTCACTGTTATTTTCTTCCTTTTCTGTGTTCCCCTCAATAGGCTTGCAATATGTGTGGCATTTAATTGAAGTTTAACTACATACAGAAAAGTACACAGATCATAAATTTTGTGAATGTATTAGCTAGTACATGTACACTAGTACTAGTAAAAGAAAACAGCCTAGAAACCTCTGATCGTGCCCCCTGGGGTTCCACCCCAATTCCCCAAAGGATATGTTATTATACTTGTGGGGGAAGATTTAAGAATTAATCAAAGTAAAAATCTATTAAAGATGAAAACTTGTGCTGGGAATGTGGCTCAGAAGTACAGAGCTTGCCTTCCATGTGCTCTGGGTGAATTTGAGCCCCAGCGCTGCCAAAACAAACAAATCTTTTTGGTGGTGAAGGTTTTGCTGAGCGGTGCTAAGCGGACTCTAGGTGTGTTTGGCCTCAGTGAACCCCAGTGGAAGCTGGTCTCTGGGGAGGAGGCAGCAGGCAACTGTCTACCCTGTGTGCCCGTCTTATTTCTGTGTCACTCAGTGCTGTGACTCCCAAATCAGGTAGCACATTAGAATCACCCGTGCTGGGCTCCAGCATCAGGGATTGTGAAAACTTTCAAAGATTCCCAGTGATGAGAGAAAAATTCGAGGTGTCCTAAATTTCATTCTGGAGGACAGAGGAAAGGAGATATGTGGGAGGTCATCAGTTAATAGCTACAGGCAGAAAACAATAAAAGGCCATTTCACACTCCTGAATGTACTCTGACCTAGGTGTCACTTCAGGTTCCATTCAGTGACCTCTCCTGAAGGACTGCTCTGTCTTGTGTAATCCTGTTCTCTCATCTATAACCTGCATAGGACAACTTATGCTTTCCTGCCCCCAATTTTTGGTATAAAAATGTTCTTAGCCCTAGGTCCAGCAGATATTTTCCCAACTGCTATCAAACTCTGCTGCTGGAGATTGCAAGAGCTTTTCGGGGCGTCTTCTTTGTGAGCTAGCACCTGTGATGACACAGTGAACCTTTGTATTTCGATAAGAGCACAATATGACCCCGTCAGTCTCAGGAGTTTGGAGTTAACATCAGTAACTATAACGTGTAGGCAGAACCACCAGTTCAGTGTCAGGAGGACCTCACACCTGTCCCCCAAGTAGGTGGGCAAAAGGGCTGATGGAGACTCCTATAGTTCCCACAAAAAAAAAACAAAAAACACTTTTTTTTTTTTTTTTTTGTCTTTTTGAGACAGGGCGTCTGTGCAGTTCAGGCTAGCCTTGAGCTCACTTTGTAGCCCATGCTGGTCTCGAACTCACAACGATCCTCCTACCTCAGCCTCCCGAGTGCCGGGATTACAGGCATGAGCCACCATGCCTGGCTCAAAAAAAACATCTTGAAGGGCATTGTTCACTGTAATGGTCACCAGGACAAGGCCTTGTCTGGAAATGAATCGGGCATTGTACAGACATGACACCCACTGTGATTGTCTCTCTCCGCTTCCTCCCCGCACACGCATGTGGGAATGGTAAGCTGGCTGCCATTCCGGCTATGAGAAAAGAGGAGCCAGTCTTGGTTCTGCAGTTCTAGCAGGCAACTCTCACCAGACAGTGTCAAGACCAGGTGCTTATAGCTTAAAACAGCTGAATTACATCCTATTCTCCTGTGAAATAGTAATGCAATTTTAGAAAGACTTTTTCTTACTATCTAATTGGTATTTAATTACTGAGGGATTCTCTTCTCCCTTGCTTGTAAAATGAAGATAAACTTACCTCACAGCCGTGAGAACCTAGAGGCTGGCTGGGGTGTTAGCCTGAAATTTTCATGTTCCTTGCACCTGACCACACTGTTTTCTGATATTTCTTTTGTGTGCATTACGAGGAATTGAATCCAGGGCCTTTGCACTGAGCTATGTCCCAGCTCTTTTTTAATTTTTTGAGACAGGGTCTCAAAAATTGTTCAGATGGGACTGGAACTTTCAATTCTCCTGCATCTGCCTCCCAGGGTCCTGGGGTTACAAATATATGCCACTGTGCCTGGCTCCCTTGTGGTTGTTTGGGAATATCAGATAGGAAAAAAGGATGGAGAGAAGGAAGAAATGGGCATACGAAGGGGAGAAGAGCATCAGAATGCTCTTAGGTGGAGTTCTGGCTTTTAAACTGGTATGCAGTTCAGGTTGACCTTGAACTCACTATGCAACCCAGGCTGGCCTCTTGGTGATTCTCTTGCCTCAGTCTCCTGAGTACTGGGATTATAGACATGGGCCACCATGCCCAGCTCTGAAATTATGTTTCTAAATAACAAACCACCCTAAAATCTAGTGGCCTGAAGAACAATGTTATTACCTACTGCTGTAGGTCCTCGCTGTTAGTGAAAATGGAAATGAAGACTAAAGCACAGCCAGGCATGATGGCACACATTTGTAATCCCAGCACTGGGAGGCTGAGGCAGGAAGATCATTATAAGTTCAAGACCAGCCTTAGCTATAAAGTGAACTCAAGGCCAGCCTGCATAGTGAGACATTGCCTAAAAAATAAAAATAAAAAATAAAGAAAAAGAAAAAAGACTCATGCAGAAATTTACAGAGAAGGAAGAGAGAGAATACAAAGAAGACCCCAGAAGCAGCTGCAGGGAGCACACTGTGATACTGGCTGACCAACAAAAGAAGGAAGAGTGCTTCGGGGAGCATGGAAAGGGCTGAGGGTCCAGCTGATTATTATCTCAGTCCTGGTTTTGTAGCTCCAGAGGAATCCTCATGGCTTCAGGGGCAGTTCCATTCCCCTGAAATGACTGTACCTCTGTAGTGGTTTCGCTCATATGAGGCTCTCATATGAGGGACCCAGGTGACTGCTCAGCAGGGCTACGGGTGAAGACTTTGGGAACTCCGTGGGTGACAGTCTGTAGCTGTAGTTATAAAGGCTGGAAATTGTGTGTCCTGAGAATTATGCTAGTCATTCTTGGTGTCCCCAACCGCTTGAAGGGGGTTGAGATTGGCTAGGAAACACTGCAACTTTACAGGTAAGTCCCCAATTTACAAACAGTTTTGTTCCGTGAGAACGTTTATAAGTCAGACTCACTGATAGGCCTAACAAAACAAATCTTATACACCTTTGACACAAATATACAAAACAACTTCTGGGAAGATGGCAGAGTGGTGAACAGCAGAAAAATAGCCCCTGAGATTTGGTGCCTGGATGCTGGAATATACCAATGTGAGGAAGAGAAGGAGGAAAGAGGGTCACTGGGGCCCAGCAGGGATCTGAAGTGAGAACTGAAGCCCACAGAGAGAGCTAAGAGAGACTTGGCTATGAGGAAGGGACAGCTCCAACCAGAAGATGCCCAGAGACTACTGGTGACCCCAGAGGCCTCCGCAGAGAAGCACACCAGTGGAACGGGTCAGTGGACCCATGCAGCGGACCACAGTGACTGGTAAGTTATTTGGATTCAGATACCTCCACCCCCAGGAGAGGGTAACTGGCTGGTAGCCATCTTGGAGAGAAGCCAACTGAGCTCAGAATCAGAGCCGCTATAGGCTGGCTCCATCTAGCAGCTACCAGCATCAGGGTGGGATGGAAGCAAGTTCAAGTCACCAGAAAGCCAAGGAGTCAGTTCCCACTAGTAGGAGGCATATGGAATGTTGTAGGATAAACAAATTGGGTTTTGGCCTCACAACCAGAAATCAACCTGAATTTCAGTGAGACTAAAGGTGCAGGCTTGCTGGGATTATCCACTACCCTGTGTAAATCTACAGCTGGTTTGCTGGGATTGTTCAACATGGATCTGGGCTCTGTCTGCCCATACCATCTACCTGTGATAGCATAGATAAGCCTTAAGTGGACATTTTCTTTTCTTTGTGGTTTGTTTTCCTGTTTTTGTTTTATTATCCTTTTTTTCTTGTTTGTTCTTTTTATATGAGTGTGAACATTGTTTCTAGTTTTTTTATTGTCCTGCTCTTGTTTGTATTTCTCCCTTCTCTCTTTTCCTCCTCTCTTCTTCAGCAGTTTCCCAAAGTTTGCATAATGTTCTTTTGTCTCTCAGCCTTGATTCTTATCTCTTCCTGTTCTATTTTTTTTCCCAAAACCCCTTTTAAATTTTCTCCCTTAAGGGTAAAATCACCATAGCAAGGACATATTTACAGTATACAATTTTCTGGTTTGTTTTAAATTTTGTTACGAATATAGTTCGTATGTTTAAAGGTAGCACGTGAATAGTTACCACAGTCTCTTATTTTGAGGCTGTATTTGATGCTATTGTTATTGTTTAGCCAAGGTGACATAATTATTCTAATCAGTTGTTCTTCCTGGTATGTTAAGACAGAGATTGCTTTAAGGGTCATAAACAACAACATAGGCCAGTGCCAAAGAATCAGGTGCTAGACCAAATAGATAGCAACTTCTTATCCCCAGTAAATTGAAAAGGTAGGATCTTTTGTTTTTGAGACAAGGTCTTATTATGTATTCCAGGGTGGCCTTACTCACTATGTAGCCCTGGCTGGCTTTGAACTTGCATTGATTCTCCTACCTCAGCCTCCCGAGTGCTGGGATTACAGGTGTGTGCCTCCATGCCTGGCAAGGAGTGAGATTTTACAACAGATTCAAAGCCCAAAAGCCAGCTACACCTGGAAGACATCTGGGAGAAGTAATCATTTCCTAGGCATTCTAAATACTAGCAATAAAGCTACCTGCCATAAGCAATTTACAATCAGCAACCTAGGAATTAAACCAAAAAAAAAATGAGAAGCACAGAAGCAAAATGCAACACCAGAACTTTCAGCTGACCAGTGACAAACCAAGAGGGCAATGAGGTGGAACAACTCAAAAGCCAAGGCTACCTGGACTCTCTGAAGTAGGAACAGCAGAAGTATCAGACCAGATGAATGCGGTTCTAGAAAAAAATCAAATCAGAAATAATTTCTCAGATAACTACAAAAATGGTGATCATAATGAAAGACATGGTTAGTGACTCTAAACCAGATAAAGATTAAAAAAAAGGACCTTAGGAAAATGATGAAAACGGTTAACACACAGCATAGGAAATAAATGGAATCCATGAAACAGATTCAAACATACTAAAAATGGAGATTAAAAATTCAATTGAAAGTGTATACAGGCAGAATGAACCAACAGGAGGAAAAAATATCAGATCTAGAAAACAGCATCGCAGTTAGCCATCATAAAAAGAAAGATTTCTTCAAAATAGCAAGGGGCTATGAAAAATCAATCCAAAAGCTGCTAGATTATGCAAAGAAGAATAACCAAAGATTGATCTGAGTCAATGAAAAGGCAGGAGATATCCCAAATGACATAAAGAGCCTGTTTACAGAAGTAATGGCAAAAACTTTCCCACGTACGGAAAAACAATTTTTCCACAGATAGATGAGGTATATAGAACTTTAATTAGTAATGGTCCAAAAAAACTACACCAAGACATATAATAGCCAAGATTCCAGAAATTTAACACCAGAACTTTTTTTTTAACTTTAGACAGATGAAAGTAAGAAATAATAAAACAGTTTCAAATCAGGCTAGTAGGAGATTAACAATAATCAGCACCTTGTGTGTGTTTATATTCACAGTAGTTGTTCAGAGTACAAGATATATGCATGAAACATTGTCCAGAAAATTACTAGCACAAAATTTCCCCCTCAATGAGCCAAGAGAACAAAATATTAAAACCAGAAGACAAAATATTAAAACAGAAAAAACAAATCACCTGTAAAGGAAAACCCATCAAAATCACAGCAGAGTTCTCAACACACACCCTCAAGTCAAGGAGAGTTTGAAGTATTTCAATCCCTAAAAGAAAACAACCTCCATTCCAAATTGATGTACCCCACAAAGCTATCTTTCAAAACTGGTGAAGAAACAAGATACTTTTTATGACAATGAACACCTGAGGAAACTCATGACCACCAAACCAGCACTTCAAAACAGTCTAAAGACATTCCAGAAAAAGACAACAAGGATTACAGTACTGTTGGGAATCCGGCCAAGAGTTTCAATAGTCAATATCAGGAACCTGGCCATGAGTCCTGAGTCTGTGTCTCAGAATGCCTCGAGAAAAATGAAAAACAAAGACAAGTATTCCTTCAATGGCTGAAAGTCAGTGTCTCTGGACCTGACCTCCCCACTCACAAAGCAGCCGCTATTTATTAGCTGTGTACAGTGATAGGTGGGGCTAGCAAAGGATCGCAATTCATCCAAAGACTCCAACTCCAGAAGGTATGGATAATCTTATGTTCAGAATATCTTGACCTGGAATATAATCCTGTGATGACACAAGCAGGCATAGAAGGGTCAATGGGAAATCCCAGATGGGTGGTACCAACAATCCCAATCCTTCCTTTCATCCCACAGGGAAATATGCAAAACCAGTCACTGTGAATTGGTGGTTCCCAACATATCCCCCTTTTTGCTTTTATAATTAAAGCAGCTGAAACAGCATATAGGATATACATCTTTTGTATGCACTTTTCTGCTGGGTGTTTAAGACCTGTGTTAATAAAATTTAACTTCTTTGCTATCTATTAAGGTCATGTAAGTCTCCTCAGGAACCACCTTGGAACTATGCATCAGTCAGTGTCAAATGGGTAAGTCATGGCCATTGCTTGACCAAATTGCTTTTCATGAAAGCTTGTGAGACCTTTCTCTCCTGGTGACTCTCCTTAGGCTCACTATACTCTGACAATCGCTTTCCTCTGTGGTCCCATAAGCTCCTTGCTCAGGAGATCAAGGACTCACCAAATATAAGATGCCACAGCAGAGGTTCTTGTGTGTCCTGGATCCTCACTGACGTGAGAGCTAAGGCCAAAATATTGGCTTTCATCTTAGCCTGTCTATCTTTCTAGTTTTTGGTGTCTCCAAACCTCAGTTGTTGAACATCCAGAAGAAAAGATTGATAATATTACAGTGTTATAAGGCAGTAAGCTAAACATTACTCCTTATCTGAATATCAAGCATCTTAGAACATAAAATAGAACCATTATCTTTCATCAACCATGGATTTCCTGGCATTTAAATCTCTGTAGAATGTTAGCAGTTACACATTTTATATAGAAAATTAGAAATCAAAACCATGCATATTATTGTATCATGACAATTATGACATTTTTGTAACAATCTGAATTTCCATGTTGATATAAAGTACCATTTTTAGTCAATCATCCTTATCTAATACATAAGAAGCTTTTATCTAATTTATTGACTTTTAGTAGAATGTGAATCACGTAAGTTTTTGGTACCAGTAGAGGTCTAAATATGAAACAAAAGTCTATTACCATAAATAATCCTCATTTTACAATTTGGGAGACCTGTACATGTGGAAGCATGAATGCATTTAATGCATCATTAGGTTAGTAACAATTGTCATAGCTACATGATAACCGTTGTACCAGAGCACCTTTAAATAAGAACCTTATTGTCTAGAAAATTTAATCTTTTGACAATGACCAATGTAAGCATATCAGAAATATATATATTTGTACCAGGGATTGAACTCACGACCTCGTGCTCAGGAGCTTAAGCCACTGAGCTAAATCACCAGCCACAATAATATATTTTAAAGAATATGTATTGGGGTGTTTACCATAAGGCTATGGAGATTACTGGGGCTCCATATTAATGAACAAAGATTGGAGAAATTTCTCCAGGCAGCTGCTTTTTTATTCATCAATTGGAATCCTGTCTAATAGTTCCCCGTCTGAAACATCTCTTAAAAAATTCAAAATTGCAAAAAAAGTAAAAAATTATTTTTGAACTCAATTATAAAAGCTTTTTATAGAATAGACAGACAAAACAAAGACACACAAAACAGTTTATAAGGGACTGGGGGTTTAGCTCAGCAGTGTAAGTTCCTGCTTGGCAAATGCAAGGTTGTGAGTTCAATCCCTGGCACTAAAAAAAATAAATAAATAAATAAATAAACAGTTTATAAAATCAGAGTGCACTCAAATATATTTGGCCAATTTGAACTATGATGACTTTTATAGTTTTCATATTTGTAAGTATACAAATATAATTGCCCTCTCAGAAACAACAGAGACCACATAATTGTAATGACTTATCATTTGCACTTTGTCAGCTGCTAGTTGAAGGCCAAAAGCAAATAAATCTCTCTTGACTTCAAGTAGCATCAGCGAGTTAGATTTAGAGGACATAACAAGTAAGATGTCATCCATGTAGTGGATAATATAAGCTTAAGAGAATTGAGTTCTACATCTTTTCAAAGCTTGTGCTACAAACCGTTGACACAGTGTAGCCCTATTTGCCATTCCCTGTGGAAACCCAATCCATTGAAACGTTTGACTGGCTAGTGACAATTAATGCTAGGTATTGAAAATACAAAAAAGGTATTGAAAATGCAAAAAAGGTCACTGGCTAGTGACAATTAATGCTAGGTATTGAAAATGCAAAAAAGATCTACCTTGATCCTGTGGGGAGAGTGGGATATTAAAAAAGCAATCTTTAAGATCAATAACAACCACAGGCCAGTGCCATGGGATTACAGTAACACCAGGTAGACCAGGTTGTAATATCCCCATTGGCAACATGCAAGCATTTACAGCTCTCAGGTCTTGTATTAATGTCCATTTGCTTGATCTTTTTGGAATTACAAACACAGGAGTATTCCATGGACTAACAGATGACTCAAGGTGACCTAACTGTAGCTGCTCTTCTACGAATGTCAGTGGGATCTTTAACTTCTCCTGAGTTAGGGGCCACTAAGAAACCCATTTCAACTCTGTAGTTTTCTATTGAATTGGCAGTGCAGCAATAGGCGGAGAAGTGCCAATTGTCCCTGCTACGAATTTGACCCATGTCTTATTCCAGATCTACCTTGTTTTATTAAAGGCTCAACTGGAAATGTACAACCCTGTAAGTTCTTACTCAAAACTTTGTTTTCTTGACGTTCCATCTTAGCTGTCCTCTTGTTAGCAGGTGATATGCTCTTCTGAGGGGCAGAAATAACTAGGACAGTGCTCCACTCTTCCAAAAAGGCCTCTGCCCCATAAATTGATAGGAATGGGTGCAATGAGTAGTGTTACAATGCCTGTCTGCCCATCAGGTCCATTATACATAAGTAGTAGAGCACTCTGCAATACAAATTGAGGGAGCCTAAGCCTATCAGAGCTGTGGAGGCAGGTCTAGTCAGCCAAGAAGATGGCCAAGATTGGCTGTTGACTATAGTGACATCAGCTTCTGTATCCATCAGTCCAGTAAAGGATTTTCCATTTAATTTAATAGTGCAAGTAGGTTTATGAGCAGTAATATCCTGAGAAAAATAAATTTCCCTGCTCAGAGCATATCTTTATCAGACTTGTGTGAGGGGTAGAGAGCAGGAGATGAATTGGTTGTGGAAACGAATAAAATCTAAGCAATCAGATCACCAGGTTCGATCACCCATATGTCAGTGGAACACATCATAACTGATATTTCTTGGTGACAATCACTATTTATTATAGCAGAAATTCCAGTAAGTTCTTTAGCAGTTGAGCTTGATTTTCCAATAGCTAACTCCACGGTCCCTCTTGACAGTGGCCCATAGACTCCAGTGGGAATTAAAACTGGTTTCTCCTCTACTCAGCCACCATCAATGAATTCGGGAAGCTGCTGGTAAATCTAATTACACTCTGGGTGGTTCCTTGCAGGAGGGATTTAATGTCACACCTTGTACGCATCTCAGCAGAGGAATTGATGTGTGTTTGGTTTGGATCAGATGCAACTAGTTCCACTGTGCATGGGACAGCAGGACACTGTTTGATACTGTCCCCTGAGTTTAATGCCTGGCCCTGGGAAAGGGCCGATTCTCCATTTCCCTGGAGTGGGGTTGCACCATCCTTATAAATCTATACCTACAATCTTTTGCCTAGTGCTCACGCAATGTGGGCACAGATTTCACAATAAATCTGAGCCTGGTCTAGTAATAGTATGTGTAGTGCCCTGACGCAGGTTGTGCCATCCTTATGAAATCTAGACCTACAATCCTTTGCCCAGTGAAAACTTTTCATGCAACACGGGCACAGATTACATGGTAAATTTGAACCTGATCTAGTAATAATATGCATATCTGAGGGAGGTGGTGCTTTATAGGCTCCGGGCAGTGTTGGCGAGTGTGTCCTTGATTGCCACAATTAAAACATTTGACCATATCAGCCTTAGGGGCAAGATGTTGGGATATAGCCTGTGCCGTGAGTGCAGAAGTGTGAGTGTTAGATCCAATATTTTGGCACGCTTGTGTGTAAGCGGACAAGTCGTTAGAATGAAGCACTAACACTAAAGTTAGTTTACACTCCTCACTGGTGTTCGCATATGCTAATTGACAAAGGAGTATTTTAGCTGCATTGTCATGAAAAATTTGTCTATTTATAGTCTCTTGTAGTCTTGCTACAAACCTGGCATACATTTCTGTAGGACCGTGGAGTATCTGGGTAAATGACCTATTAGGTGTACCATCTTCTGGGACAGAAATCCATGCTTGATGTAGTAGTTCTTTGCACTGTGTGAAAAGAAGGGGTGGGGAGCTGGGGATTTAGCTCAGTGGCATAAGTGCCTGCCTTGCAAACTCGAGGTCATGAGTTCGATCCTCGGTACCGATAAAAAAAAAAGAAAAGAAGGGGTGGGGCATGTGCTTGAACCTTTAAATCAGCGTATCTGCCTGTGCCAGATGACATTTCCTGAGTTTTCATCCTTACTATCTTGATTACTCTGAGCTTGTTCTGAAATGAGTGTCTTTAAATGTGATTCAAAATGTAGGAACTGTGCCAATGATAGACGTGTGCGAGTGAGATGGTTACATCACCTGTCACCATTTGGAAACCTTGAATTATGTTATCTAAGCAACCAAGGGTATAAGGACCCTGGACTCCACTGTCAAGCATCCTCTGCCTCAATTCTTTCAAGAGTAAAAGGTTAAAAGCTGTGTGTGTGTTGCGTTTACGAGCTGGGTTTTCCAGATCTGTCTCTTCTATGACTGGCAAGCATAATGCCTGTGGATATAGTCTCGTGTGCTTTGGCTTCTTTGGGGGAGGGGAAGGAGGAAGATCATTTCTGATCTGAGTCCTTGGTATGGCAGGGTACTGTAGGATGCACAGCAGCAGAAGCATTATTTTCCAAATGGGGTGCAGAGAATGAATCTGAGTTTGTGGGTAAACTGAAAAAGTTTCAGATTTCACTATGAATTTCTTGTAAAAGAATACATTTGATTATCCATATTTTTTAAACATGCTTCATTTTTCTCTAGCAACCCACTAGGAGTCTTATTATCATGGTGATCTGGCTTTTTCATTATGCTTGTATCATGGCTCTTTTCCATTTTATTTGCCTCATTCATAATCAATTTTTCAGCACAGGTAGAATGTATTATAGTGGTACCCGGCTGTTGGTCTGATTTATTTTCTAGCTTATGTTGCAATGATGAGAGGGCCACTTTCATTCTTTTTTTTTTTTTTAAGAGAATAAAACACAAGGAGCTCCTTCCCTCTCTGGGGGGCGGCTGAGAGTGTGGCAGACTTTCGGTGGCCTGAAGGAGAGAGACCCTGGCACATCGTGACCTGCACCATGCGGTTGACTCGGGGTGCCGGGAGAACAAAGAGCTCTTCCCCTCTGTGGGGGGCGGCTGACAGTGTGGCAGACTTTTGGCGGCCTGAAGGAGAGAGACCCTGGCACACTGGGACCTGCACCGTGCGGTTGACTCAGGGTGCCGGGAGAACAAGGGACTCCTCCCCTCTCTGGGGGGTGGCTGTAATCCTGCCGGTGAGCAGGCTGAGAATCAGACATCTCATGTCGTCCTGTCCCATGCCCCCCAACCCCCGCTTAGCAAGTGGGAGCCAGTTAACTATACATCTTGTGAAAAAACTGGCTATGGTATTTAGTATGAGCTCCCCATATGCAAAGATATGGACAACCATTTGAGAGAAAACAAGAGACAATATGACAGATAGTGAAGATCCCTGGTTGTATAGCTTTGAAATTTATACTTTCTTAAGTCCCGTTCTGTTCTGTTTTGTTGTGTTT
>PVJX010019659.1:0-34554 GCA_004027295.1 Dolichotis patagonum | reverse complement strand
CATGTTTATAGCAGCACAATTTGTAATAGCCAGATCTTGGAAACAACCTAAGTGCCCATCAACTGAGGAATGGATAAAAAAGTTGTGGCATTTTTATACAATGGAGTACTACTCAGCTATAAAGAATGATCACATCGAGATATTTATAAATAAATGGACACGACTTGAGACCATTCTCTTCAGTGAAATAAACCAAACTTACAAGGGTAAATACCATATAATCTCCCTAATATGAGATTTGATAAGCGTATATAAGACTTTATGCTAAGCATGAGGCCCCATCTCATAGCTTCAAAGTCTTTCAAAGTTTTAAATCATCAGTTGGAATGGTGTTATCCTGTTTTGTTTGACTATATCATACATGATGATATGAACAGCTGTTTTGAAGAAAACATTATGACAGCTATTGCTGATTGAATATTATCCTTCTTAGAAGTCCTACCATGCTTTTTTTTTGTTCTATTACCATTGGTTCTATCTACCACATTGTGTCTCATTGGAATTTGAATATGTGTGATAGTTCAAGCAAATTTTTTTCTTTTTTATCAAAAATGAGATATTATAGTACCCATTGATCATTTTCTGTTATTTGGTTCAGAAAGCCCTGGAATTCTTTCACTATATGCATGGCTTTATACTATTGTGTTATGTTTGATATTATTGTAGTTGAAACTATGCTCAACTATAGCAGAGTAAGAGATATGGTGTTAGATACCGTTGATGTCCAGTTGACTTAATGTAAAGTACTGTGTTGCCTATTTTGTCCTCTTCTGATCTGCTCTGTACTGCCCCCTTTTGTTTTATTCTCTTTTAAATAAAAAAATAATATAAAAAAAATAAAAAAAAATAAAAGTGATATGCTATTTTTATACAATGGGGTACTACTCAGACATGAAGAAGAATTGCATAGAGGCTTTTATGGCTAAATGGATGAGACTTAAGACCATATTCATAAGTGAAATAAATCAGACTCACATGTGTAAATGCTGAATTGTCTCCATAATGTAAGAAACTTAAAAAATAAATATGATCCACAATCTACAATAGATATTGTGAAAGGGTAAGAAACTGCTCAAAGGATAAAAATAACTAGGATTGGGAAAGGAGGAAAGGAAGGAAAAAGGAAAAAGATGTAAATTTGTTTATATATACATAAAATAGCTAAGATGATTATACTACTAATTCTATTAGTTCTTGGAAAACAACAGTTAATACCCATACGATTAGATCAATTTTGCATATCTATATCTGGTAATCTAAGCAAGTGTTTTGTATATAACAATATGCAATATTACAACCATTGATAAATTCCTATCATCTTGTTTTGAAAGCATATATCATTATTTTTTGGAGCTTTTGTTGTTCTTGTAGTCATTTGTATGTCTTCTGTTTTTTGAGCTTCTTTTCCATGTTTTTTTCTCATTTAAAGAAAGATAATCTTGAGGATTTTCTAGGTGCAAAGCAAGGAAGTATAAATGCAACCACATTTTACATATTTATTTGGGTGGTAAGTAAATTCCATTTGAAAACATTTTGAATAGAAAAACTGATTTATAAATCTAATTACAGAAGATAAGAAAGTCAATTTTTAATACCAACTTCAACTATAAACAACTAAAAGGAGAAAAACTGCCCTCTATCTTTTTGTTTCTGTGTCACCCTCTATATCTTCTGCTCCCTGGCTTTTGGATAAAACATTGTGTTGTGCAGCTGTCTTCGTTTTGGACAAGGACAAAGGTCAATATCTTCCCTAATGTAACCTCTTTCTATACAAGTCTGAGTAGAAGGAAAACTGACTTCCCAGAAATCCTCTGTGTTGGGCGGAATATAGTGAAACCAGTGTCTCAGAGAGGAAACCAGTTTCTTTTCTCTTTCTTCAGCTAGCATAGCTGCATAATAAATTTCACATTCCTTACCTGTGTGCCCAAGCAATCATTTTTCTGAATCACCTCAATGTGAGGAGAATTTCATAAGCTAGTCTCTCTCTCTCATTATCTTTAAAATAGAGTTCAACAAATGCTTTCTGTTTGACTTTGTCTTATTTATCATTATGTGCAATTGGTTCTCTATGGCAGCAGGTAATTCCTCCAATTCATTTACCACCTGGGGGAAACTGCTAAACAAGATTCATATTCTTTTTGTGCTGTCTGATCAAACATATCTTCCAAGGTATCATTCAGCTTTTTTTCCCTCAACTTGGACTTTTTCTCCTTTTTGCTATTCTTTCTTCACCTTTAAATGCAAACTTTCACAAACCAGTGTAAAGTCCATGTCTACTATCTTTCCTCCTAATCTTGACTGGCTGCCATCCTTTGTATCTAATTGAAACAAAGTAATATCCATTTTATACTGAGAAAGGTCTGCTCCTGAATATTTTCAAAGGATGTATCTTAGTAGTTATTAGGCTTTGTTTTGGCAGTTATGCAGGGATTTAACTGAAGAACTGATGCAGGTTCATATCTTCCATGAAATGACCTGGTTTTTACTTTTATTGGCTCATTAGAACTAGCACCCCTCATATCATCAAAATGATTCTCTGCCTCCAAACTTTCATGTGGATGTAGAGGGATTCTGAAGATGGACTTTTCTTCTTTTATACATAATACAGGTAATGGTGTTTCATCATCTGGATGGATTTGTACAAAGTCTGGCAGATGCACTCCTGTAAATGGGACTCCTCCAGGAAATCAGGCAGCCACTATTCAAGACCTTACAGCTTGAGGAATAGCCTCTTGGAATGGGTTTAAAAGCTTCCTAAAGAGTTACTTGGTTGAATCTGTTTCTGGTAGTCTCATTTGCTTGGCTTTTCTCTTGATGATGAAAAGCTGAAAAGGGATGAGATAGACCCAGAGGTTTGTCCATTACATGGGCTCCATTCATGGAAAATTGACTATCCTTTGGAAAAGGAAAAGAATTTTATCAAGGGAGGCTTGGGGGCAGCTTGCTTCAAGTTCACTTTCTTCCTCAATTTTCTTCCTTTTGGATGTTCTGCCTCCCAGTGATTTCAGGGACAATATATGTTTATTGATAACAATATCTTTACTGCAATCAGTAATATCCTGCTCATTTATGGATTTCCTTATATTTTCAAGAATCTGTTTACTATAAGATGTTTGGCTAATGGCCTTGTTCACTTCAGATCCAAGACTATGATGTATGAAAAGACACTATCTTCAGATTTCAATCTAGTTTTTTCTGATGTAAGAATAGAAGTGCTGCTGAAAGGGGTTGTTTTGGGATGGCTTTGCTTCCCAGTATTTAAAAGAGAAGGGGTCAAACTTGTATTCAAAGCAAAACTATTTTTCACATTAGATGGAGGTACAAACACAGGAGATGAAAACATAAGAGATAACACCCAAATAGTCAGTTCTTGAGGTGGAGTTTTTGGAGTAGAATCTGAAAATCTTAAACTATCTTTAGTATTTCTCATGGATTCCTGAAAAGGCTGTTTCTTGTGATCTCCTTCCAGAGAATGGTACAGCTCATCACCAAGTGGGCTTATGGGATCTTAAGATTCAGACTCCCCTTCAACACCAAGTCCCAGCATTTTGGCAACAACTGTAGCTAAATGAAAAAATGACCTGTCAGTGGCACAACTACTTATTCCACATATTGTAGCCACTGGTGCTTTGCTTTGATCCCAAGTGTCAGCGATTTGAATTTCCTTTTCATTTGGGCTATGCCGTGAATGAGTTGAAACCTTGGAAAATTTTCTTAATGCATTTGTACACAGAGAATGCTCCAATTTAGTTATTTTCCTCCTATATATTGGACATGGAGAGTGTCCTTTCTTCATAGCCAGTTAATGCCAGAAAATGAAATGCTGTTATTGGCGAATCTGGAATAACACCCTGTCACATTCAAACTCAGTTGCTTGATGCTGTCAACCATTCTCAATTTTCTGCTGCAGTTGTTCAGAAAGCTTTTTACTTTGTTCCTGAAGAGAATTCTTTTCATTCATAAGCTCTGTAATAAGCTTAAGATTCTGCTGTCACATACTTTCAAACTCTTGCTGCTTTTTCTGCATATGTTCTTCAGTTACAGCACAGCAATCATATAATCCTGCTTGTAACTAGTCTTCTAAATCTCTAATAGTTTAATGAAGGACTTTCTGTTGTTCTCTCAGCTGTTGATTTTTGGTGAAGAACTCTTCCAGTCTTTGTGGATCTAAAATGTGTTCCTTTTTCAGTTTGGTTATGTTTACTTGCAAACCTTGTACTTCATGATACCCTTTCAGCTTTGTCCAAAATGCCTAAAAATCATTAGAACTAGGACTCCCACAACCACTTCTAGAGATGTTCATCTCATTTAACAGGCTCTGCACTTCTATTTGCTTAATGTTTTCGGAACTCTCTCTATTATATATATGTGCAGTTGTCTTCAGATGTCGGAAATATCCCTCTGCTGAGCAAAGGTCCACCATGGAAGTAGCCAGTACCTGGTGCTCACACCAAAGTAGCCCCTGGGACCAGGCATTATGGCTGGGGAGAAAGAAAAGGCTTGCAGGACTGCCTCAAATTCACCAGAGCCCCAGCAGGAAAGCAGATGACTTCAGGAACTGTGAAGGAATGACAGTTTGCCTCTGTTCTTCACAATTAGCCTCTGGCTCAAACCTGGGCGGGGGCAGCCATTTCCTCCCATGGGTAGTGGCAGAGCTGCTGTGGAGGGGACCAAGCCCACCCTATTTCTGCTATTCTTGAGTGACACATATCTACCCACTAGTCAATCAAGAATGTGGAAATTATATCCAAAATTAAAAAATTCATGCATTTAAAACCACAGATATATGAATAGGCCATATATCTAGTTAATCCAAATGGCCAATTTAACTATTTTTCAGAAAAATCATTTGACATTTATAGGAAAAATTGGGTGAAAAGAATAGTTCAAGCTCAGCCTCTAATCAAATATTATCAAAAGCTTAATACATACCAGGTCCCTGAGCTATCAGTGTCATTAGCAGGCAAAATTTTCACTCACCTTGGGATGATGTATTTGCTTGCTGCACAGTATTGAATAAAAGAATGTTTATTGCCTGAAGAAATATTTTGACAACAAGGAAAAATATAGAACATGTTAACTGAAGAAATATGGCACATGCTGCGTATTTTCCCCCAAGATTGTCTTTAAAGATCAGCTTTCTTCTCCTTCCAGAGGATTCTCTTCTTCCTATTCAGAAAGAGGTTATCTCAGATTTGAAATTTATTAGTGGTATAAGCTTGGTTGCCTCTCTATGCCTCACTGTCTTCATCTATAAAAGAAGGATGGAAAAAATTACCTACTTCACCAGGTTGTTGAAGATAAACAAATTAGTATCAATGAATCCCTTTGAATATAGCATAGTATGTATTAAGTACTTTGTAAATTTTAATTACCATTAGTGTTGTTTATAGCTTCAAGGCTAGGTATCTTTGTAATCACCAATTATGCTCATATAAAATAATTTTACAATGCCGTGTCCACTAATTTGGTGAAATTTACTGATTCTTTCTTTTCCATTCAAGGTTAGGCTCTGCTCAGCTTTGTTTATTATTATTTCTTGGTTACTTTGTTTTGCCTTTAAGATATCTGGAGGATAGTTCCAAGTCATATTAACAAACACTTGTTTATTTGGATATTTTCAAAACGTTCACTAGCCATGACTGGGGCTTTTGGGTATTCCCTGCAACTGCTGCCATCAGTTAACACTTCACATGTCCTTCCTGGCATTTCTACCTCTGCTTCTTCATTAGTGCTTTTGATAAAGTAGCCCCCCTCTCCTGTCCTACATGACCTGATAAATTCCTTTCTTTTTTAATTTCGGTGTTTTAACAAGTATTACATTCTATATCAGCTATATTTATCTAATACATGGAGAATAAGCAACATATATCTCTTTAGGAAAATGCCACTTTAATGCATTTTTTAAATGTGTGGAAGTTCCAGAGTATCACTTTTGGTAACAGTAGTTGCTAATATAGTCTTCTCAAGGTATACTGAAATGTAAGTAGAATTTCTAACATCATACTCTCAATCTTCTTTAGAAATTGTCGTTTTCTTTTTGGACAGAGTCTCAATCTGTAGATCGGGCTGACCTTGACCTCACTATGTAGCCCAGACTGGCCTGAAACCCTCAGCAACCCTCCTGCCTCAGTCTCTTGAGTGGTGGGATTTCAGCTGTGTGCCAGCATGCCCAGCCAGAATTTGTGCATTTGTTAGACACATTAAACCTATCTTGTGACTGTGACTTTATTCACTATAGATATATTTTTATTTTAAAAATATTAATTTTTCAACAGCCTAGTAAACTATGGGAGATAGCCTGAGCAATTATAAAGCCATCTTATTGTTGCTTTTTTATAGACAAACATCTGTGGATTAAATGATTATCCACTGTGTGTCACTGTTTGGTCTTCATTTTAAAACCTGCTTACATGGATTAAAGTATTTTTGTACGTAGGAAAAAGAGGTCACCAACTAAAGGCAAAGCATGGCTCATCTCTTTTGACATGATGTAAAATGATTACCTTGTAATTTTCTTAAACTGAAATATAAACTACAAGATTTAAATGTTTAATTGGTAGGTTAGACTGGTCACATTATCAGTATAGTTTTTTTTTAAAAAAAAAACAAATGCTCATCTTTATCTGTTGTTTTAAATATTTGAAAATGCTACTTATATGTTGCTATTTAAATATTTTTCTAATCTGATTTATTTAGAACAAGATAAAATAAGCATACAATTATATTTAGAGCTTCAGCATGAGTTAAAATAAGATTAACAAATGAAATGGTTGTATTCATTTTCACTCAGTAAACGGCAAGTTGAACACTTCTTCCTGCAAGTGTAAAACATAGTTGAAAAATTACCCTGTGTTGTTACTTATGTCTGAGATTAGTGTTTCTTCTCCAAATGTAGTATAGCATTTGATGGAGCTCAGGTAAGGTTTATGTACTTGTGCCTCTGTGATTACAGAAGGTGAATATAGTGATTATGTGCTGCAAATGTACATTAATAAAAAGAAAGTAGCTGGGCATTGTGGTGCACACTTGTAATCCCAGAACTCAGGAGGTTGAGGCAGGAGGATTGTTACAAGTTTGAGGCCAGCCCGGGCTACAAAGTGAGTTCAAATTCAGCCTGAACTGCATAGTGAGAGTCTGTCTCACAAAGACAAAAATAATCAATATATAAAAATAAAAACTGAAAAGCCTCAAAAATAATAAATAAATAAATACACACAAATAAAGTATCAATTTTCATGACCGTCTCTCTTCCCTCAGACTCTTCCTAGGACTTGAAAATTTCCTAGGGTCTGGACACTATTATTCCAAAGTATCCCAAAGAGCCTGAAAACTGTCAGTCTACAAACTCTGCTAGTGCACTTAACTGCTGACCAGAAGTAGCTGGAATTTGCTGCAGTCCTTTGGATATCACGTATTTCACAGTATGTTTAGGGTTATTCAGAAAGTGAAGCTAATCCTTGGGTTGGATCTAATACACCACTCTGGCTTCCTCTGTGTTTCTGCTGCTGAGATGAATGGAGTCTGGGTTGAAGTTCTTTCCTTTCTCTCTGCCTCTTCCTCTCCTTTCAATCTTTCTTTTTTTCTTCTTCAACATTTGGAGTACATTTGTTTGAGAAGTAAAATGGATACCTATTCCTAAGAAATGTGCACCCAGTACTACGAGTGTGTACCCAGTACTTTGCTTCAGAAGTGAATGCCTTGCTGAAATGTTTGCTGCAGGTATGGTCAGGCCAGCATAGCTGCAGGATCTGCATGTCGAATTTCACAACTATGCAGGACTGACTTCTCCAATTAGTGTCCACTCTCAGCCTTCCAGAATGACCTGAAACCAGCAGAGAAAGCCTTAACATTCATATCTGTTTCTTCATTCTATATCTCGTGTATAGAAGGTATAGATTTTCCTCTGTACAAGTAGAGCCTTCTACAATCCTTTTTAAGGCACCACATCAAAAGATTTTTCGTCTCTTACCAGTTCTCTCTTGCAAACCAATTCAGAGTCCCAAATCCCATTAGAATCATGTTTCTCTCTTTATAAAAAGTTTGGTTTCCTTTAAACCAAAAAGACCATATTTGTGCATTGTGTTTAAATGATAAAATAGAAGACAATTGTAAACAATTTTACTAATCTTTTCATATATTTTATTACCTGATTTAGTGAGTCCAAACACATACACAGATACACATATCCCAAGACAGACTCACAAATGTGTATGTTAGTTTTAAAGTATATTGAGCAAATGCTATGATCTAGGATTTCTACTAAGCATTGTACATGAAATTATCCTCAGAACATCCCTTCAAGGCCATGTAGAGACAGCTAGTTTTGCTTTTGTCTGCAGGCTTGCAGCCTCTTCTGCTGGAACTGGCTCAGGAGTCTGCAGTTTTGGTGGGGTAGCCAGTCTGGGTCCTCTGCTCTTTTGTGACAAAATGTTGGAGCCAATCAGACAGTTTTCAAGAAGTTTGAATCTTAAATAGAATGTCTCAGAAAGACCCAGAAATGACTTTGTGGTATCCTGTAAAGACTCCCAGTGGTTTTGTTACCTAGATCTATTGACCTGGGACCTGCACTGTCTCAGGCTGGTTTCTTCAGCTCTTACTCTGAATCCAAAGTTTCCATAGCCTTCCAACAATATGTTTAAAAATTGTTAGTTTGGTTTCTTCTCATCACCAAAAATTCCCCATCAATACAGAAATATACTAGCATTATGCTACTATATAGTGACCAAAACTGAGGGCTTATCTATACTTTTTGTTTGTCTATTTTGAGACAGAGTATCACTTTGTAGCCCAGACTGGCCTTCTTCCTGCCTGTCTCTCCAACGCCAGGATTACAAATGTATACCACTATACCTGAATTATTTTATTTTATTTTATTTTAATTTTGAAGAGAATAAAATCAAATGAGAAAAAATAAATTGGGGTCAGTCAAAATAAAAGGATGGACATAGTACATGACTTAAAACCAAAATGCAAGGTGATCTACAATGGTTACCATGATGTCTCTTGTTATCTTCAATAGAATTGCCCATATAATCAGGCACTATAAAATTGAATATAGCAGTATGGAACAAAATCAATAAAAACAAAACATTGAAGACATTATAGGACTTCAAAAGAAGGTAATAGTCAAACCAGAATGGGTATCATAGTGAATCTTATTGTCTTCAGAGTAGTTGCCTATACTCTCAGACTTGATACTATCAAACAAAACAGATTCAAATAAAATCAGTCAAAACAAGACAGTGAAGGCAATACAGGGCTTCATATTAAGTTAAGAGGAAATTAAAAATGGTTACTATAGTATATCATGCTATCTTTGGAATAGCTGTCCATGTCCTCAAATATAGTACAAGTAGACAAACTGGAACAGAATATAACCAAACTAAACAGTGATGAAAACAATATGGGTTTCAAATCATGATACAAGATTAACAATGTCTTCTGCCTTCTCTTTTTAGGCAATTCCTCCCCTTTCACTTTCACAGGGCACATTGTACATTTTGTATCCCACCAACTCCTTTAGTTTTTAGATTAGGGAGGCATACCTGACTAATTTTAATCAACTGTCTTCTTTAATGTCTCTATGGTTACATATGTGTGTGTATTCACATAGGTATATATACTAATAGTCATTTAATGTTAATCATTTTCAGCCTTTAGCTCTTTTTTTATAAAAAGAAAATTGCTATGGAAAATCTCAAAAATCACTGTAAAGTATAAAGAAGATGAAACTGATCTATTATTCCAGTCAACATAATCATCACTATTCATATTTTAATGTGTTTTCTTTAGCCCCTTTTTTCATTTGTCTCTATGTATATCCATATTTAATCTATCTATCTATCTATCTATCTATCTATCTATATACAGTAAACACACTATATACACACAAATAGGAATCCACTGTAAATGTATATTTATACAGAAAAGTATGCATATGCATGTGTATGTGTATGCTGGGATCCACAACATATGCACAAATTTGTGGGATTTTTTGTACTAGGAATCAAACTCAGGACCTTGAGCTTGCCAGGCAGGTGTTATACCACTAAGCTACATCCCCAGCCCCGCATGCACAAATTTGTATCATTTCTTTTTCTCTTAATATTATTTCAAAAGCACTTTCCTAATTAAACTTCTTCCAAAATATCCTAATGGCTATATTTAATTATGTAATATATCATAACATGTTTAATCACTCCTTTTATAGACATTTTGTAGCTATTTATTTTTCCATTTTTTGCTTTGTTAAATATCACTACAATCAACACCTTCTTTGGCATCTGATTATTTTCTTAGAATAGACTCTGAAAGTGAAATTACTGGCCTAACCTTTGAACACTGTAAAAGCTTTTGATATATATTCTCCAAAACCTTGCAGAAAGATTATGTTAATTTGTAATCTGACAATTAGTGTTTCAAAGTTAGTTTCATTTAACGCCTCAAGTGTGAGTCCCAACTTTAAAAACCTAATGCCAATGTAATAGTTACAAATGATGTTTATTGTGCATTTGTCATTTCTTCTAATGTCTTCTCTCTGATTATAATGTAATATAAAGTAATTGCAAAAAGAATAAAACTATGAAAGATTAAAGAATATAATCACTTACCTATATGTAAAGACAAAAATAGTTTGATGGATATTCTTTGGCTTCTTGCTGTGCACATTAAAATATAGAAATAATATTTATAATATTGAAGTCACAAACATGCCAACTATTTTATATCTAAATTTTAATTTAATATATAGTATGACAAATTTCTTGAGTCATAGAAGAATCTTTAAAGTGTTATTTCATTAGATGATAATCTGCTATCAGGTGTTTAACCTTGCTTGTTTATTAGAGATGCACTGACCCATATCCATAGACTTGTAATATAAGTCATTGTTCAAAGCTTTTATTTTTCTGATGATTTCAATATAATTTATGACTAGGAAAGGAATGATGGGCTTAAAAGATGTAGATATTTTACAGTTTTTTGATAAATATTGTCATTCTTTCTAATGCTCCCGTTGTATATGAAAGTACACCTCACTCTTCTCAACATTGTTTTTTATTGTTCGATTTCAGTGATTCATATTTTTCTTTTTCATAATTATTTGAGATATTTGGGGTTTTGCTTGTTTTACTCACATTCTCCTTGCTGAGACACAATACTGGACACCCACAACTTAAAGGGGGAGAGGTTTATTTTGACTTACGTTTCAGTCTATGATTGGCCACTCTGAAACAGAAATGGCAAGACATAGCAGCAGAGAAGCTGTTGAGGTCATGGCAGCCAGGAGGCAGTGAGTGAAGAGAGGAGCCTGGAAGGGACCTTTTGGCTCACACTACCCATGACCAGCCTCTTTCAACCAGGTTCCACCTCCTAACAGCAAGTCAGCCACCCAACCAGCTCACCCAAAGCCCTGCCTCTGAGCCCATGAGGCTCTGGGAAGATGTCAGATACAAACCATAACATTCTGTAATCAACTGATTTTCCTTTACACATTTTTTTCATTAGATCTAGTATCACAAAGACAATTGGACATCTTTCCTTCGCTTAGGGTCTACTGTCTTGTGTGAATAGAATACAAAAGGACAACTTGATTTCCCCATCAGTTACTTTCATTATTTTATTTGAATAGTTCAGCCATCTCTAGCACTCAGCAATATATGTTCTCAGATGTTTTTGAATTTGTAACTCATATTCACAAAATTTACAATTTTCAACTTGTACATTGTACCTATACAATGTATATTTACATTTTAATTACAATGATGATAAGAATTTGGAGGTTGAGGTTCATAGGAAAAGGCTGAGGCCAAAGGCAGGTGGGGCAAAGTCAGAATTCATACCGTGTCTTCAACGCTTAGATCTTGCAGCTGTCGTCAAGTCAACACGGCCCATGTTCCCGGTGTCCCGAATGTAAAGTGACTCCAAACATGTTGAATTCTGAAATAATGTTAAGGAATTCAATAGCGAATGCATGTGTGGTATTTTTAGAATGAGATCAATTTACATTTGAGGCTTTTTCATTGCAGCCATCTATTATGGAAGTTTTAAACTTTCCATGTCTAAATTTAAATCAGCCAGCTGCCTCCTTACGTAAAGCATATGATGAATTTACGAATGAGTAAACTGATGAGAGCCAACAGCAAGGCCAAGAACATTCTAGCCCCTCCAAGTAACCCAAGCCACTATCAGCACCTTGGAGAGCTTCGAATTTTAAGCCACTACACACTACCAATATTCTTAGCAAAGACAGGAAAATGGGTACACTGATACCGTCCATGTTCTTTGAAAACTAAACTATGCCATTTTTCATTTTGCTATCCCAAAACAGCCTTTCCTTTGTCCTATTTAAAATGAAATTGCCATGATCTGTGATCCCATGAGAGCATATTAGATTTAAACTACATTAAACTGCTTTCTTTTCCCTAAGACAACCATTTCTTTATCACCTCTGCAAATTAAAACACTCATTTCAAAAGAGCGCCCAGGAGAAAATCAGCTCGTCGTCTTTCCTCCAGTTTTAATTCCTAGGCACGATCTCTTTGGGAAGACTGGTGGGAATAGTATGGATCCCCGCAGGTGTAGCCCGGGGACCTGCTGTGGAGAGCCAGAGGTCAGACCGGTCCTGCTGATCTGTTGGCTTAGGGCAAACCAGTCCTTGCCGCGCACGCGCGCTCGCTTGCCCGGCACACAGACCCGCCCCGCCCCTACTGCACCTGCCAGGTCATAAACCTCTCGCGACTCACTCTCGTTCGGACCCGGAGTCTCACGCTCGTCTTCTGCCCATTGGTCGGAGTCCACGAGTGGCCGTCCAATCCGCGGCCCGCTCTGCCCTACCTAGCCCGCTCTTCCCGCCTCCGCCCGCCCCTCCCAGCTACCTTCCTTCTTTGTGACTGGTGTGTGCGCAGGTCACTCAGAGAGGCGGGCGAGGTGTGCGGTGACGGTGGGCCCAAGGGGAGGGGCCCAGGTGCGGCCGTCGGGGGCGGGCGCACGCGGCTCAGGAACTAAACCTTGTGGGGGCTGCGCGAAGTCTGCGGCGTGGGGCTTCGCACGTGAGCGGCGCGGGCGCCCGGCCAGGCCCGCGAGCTTCCTCAGCGGGCGAGCGGTGGTGACAGCGGCGCGGGAGCACCAGGGCACGAGGGGACCGTCGCCGGCGGGCCTCCCGCCATGGAGGAGGCGTTGGCGCCCCCGGAGCGGCCGCTCTGCGACAGCCTCATCCTGTGGGTGAGTGCGGGGCCTGGCGCCCGTCCGGTCTCTCTCTGGGGCGCGGGCTTGACCTCCCAGGACCGGTGCCAACGCGGCAGGCACCTCCGCGCAGGCTGCCGAGCCGCGGCCCCGGGCGGTACGCGCGGGCCCTACGGCAGCCCGCACGTGCGCGCTGTGGAGAAGGTTGTCAGTCGCCGGCCTTCTCACGCGCCCCTCTTCCTCCATGTTTTTCCTTAAGAAAAAGGACTCGGCATGTTTACATCTTTTCCGTATTTAGGGTTTGCTTTCTTTTGTGCTGGGTGTGACAGACTAGATCCAGCCCCAGATTTGTTATTACTGTAGAGAGTAAAATGCCGTCTGACCTTTGGGAGTTGCCTGGAGACAGGAGACCTGGCATCCAGGTGTAGCGCACCGCGCGGGTTGGGCAACACTTAGGTGAACTGGTGATGCATCTCCAGAGCATGTCGCTGTGTCGAGGTGCGTGTGCAGAGCGGAATGTGAGCCGACTGGGTCAGGAGGCCTTCCTCGGTTGATGTTGATGACATTCCCTGATCGTCGCCTAACGCTGTCATCCCAAAGAATGAGAAATTTGAAGGATTTCTGCCACTATATGAAATCTGTTGGAATTAGCCACAATTTAAAGCAAGTTTAGAGTAATAATTTGAGGAAGTAAATAACTTTGTCTCTTAAGTGGAATATAAATGTCTAGGGTTTCTGAGTTAAAGCAGCTAACTGGAGATCTATTTTCATTTAAAATAGATGTTGGGGTTTAGATGCTGTGTTTAAGATTGTCATGAAACAAGGCCACATAACTTTGAATGATTCGTTTTGTTAAGATAAGTGGTTAATTAAGGGATCTATTCTAATTTGTTACACTATGCTGGAACACCATCTGACTGGAACAGTAAACTTTAATGTTTATGCCTTTGAGTTCAGTGTGACGAAGTGAAGAACAGCATTTTCTTCAACTGTTATTGTGATATTTTAAAATGTTATGTGACTGTACCTATTCTTTAACCAGTATTTATTGACTTCCTATTTTCTGCTGGGGAAGGCACAGATCAATTTTAATTGGAATGATAGGCAGAGCTGTATATAAGTACAGTGGGAAGCAAACTTCCTTAAAATCTGAAAACTTGATAAGTTGCCCAAGCTGACATTGGGCAAATAAGGAACTAACGAAGACAGAGTACAATTTCTTTTTTGCTTCTGCGGTCCTCTCTCAGGCTGCCAAACCCCCCTGAAGAAAATTGAATGAACAAACTTACCTTAGTTACAGGTGCTGCTGCCAGATGTGACTTTTCCTATTCACTTGCCCCATAATCTTGCCCAGCTTTATGGTTAGGAGTGACCAGACAGTTCTTTCTTCCTTTGTAGCAAAATTTATCATTACGCTATTTGTCTTCCTTATCTATGGCAGTGGTTTGACTCCCTTTCACCTCTTCTAGAACTTTGTTACTTAGCCTCTTTTGTATTTGCACTTTTTTCTCTTCCTTGCCTCCTTTCTCTGTATGCATAAATGTGCTAAAATCTCTTTTTTTACTCTGTCTCTCTCAGTCACCCTTTGTACTCCCTTTACTCTCGATCACTCCTTAGCCTACCCAGTGAAGTTTTCTCTCACTAAGGCTTTTGCTTCATGATGCTTGCCAAACGCAGTAACTGTAATATCATCTGTTATTCGGTACTTCCTTTGTGAAATTATCTTCTGTTTTGATTTCTGGGGTACTCGTCCTCATTTTTACTCCTTATATGATTCCTAGTGAGCTTCACTATTTGCTTGCTTGCTTGCCTTTGGCTTTTCCTAACTCCTGTACTGCTGATCTTCCTTAACTCACTAACTTCTCCAAATACACCTCATGCCACACACCTTCATTCTCACCAATTCTGCTTTGACTTCCTGTTTTCTTGAAGGTTAGCTTTTTAAATGTACTTTTAAAGAAAAGAAAAAAAAAAAAAACCTTCTCTTCCTTTTACCTAAAGTATTCTTCTAGTTCTTGCATGGTTGGTTAATCTCACTTGCTGACCTTTGATCTGTTGTTACCTTTCAGAGACGCTCTATGACAGCCCTTTCTCAAGTAGATTTAGTGGTGCATTTCTGTAACCTTTAACTCAGGGCAGAGGGTTAAAAATTTAAGACCAACTTGGGCAACTCAGAAAGACCCTGTCTCAGAAAATACATAGAGCAGGTGATGTAGCTCAGTGGTAAAGCACCCCTGGATTCTATCCTGGGTACCGCAAAAATAAAACACTACCGGCACAAAGAGACTTGTGGATTTGTGGAACATAACAGAAGGTGCAGAAACCTTAGGCAAATTCACGTATCTTATGTTTGATAAAGGAGCTGAAAATATACCTTGGAGGAAAGACAGCCTCTTTAAAAAGCAAGTAGTGGTGGGAAAAGTGGCTAGCACATGGAGAAGACTGAATCTTCTGTCACCATGTACTAAACTAACATCAAAATGGGCCAGAGTTCTAAATATTAAAAGAGAAATAGTTGACCTGACTGCTGGGAGATAAAATTAGTGAGAGTCTTGAAGACACAGGTGTAGGTAAGTAGTCTCTGAACAGGACCCCAGTTGCACAAAGAATAATAAGAATAAACAAATGGAATCATATCAAATTTAAAAGCTTCTGCACAAGAAAGGAAATAGCAGAGTATAGAGAACCTACAGAATGGGGAAATTTTTGCCAGCTATTCTTCAAAGAGAGGACTAATATCTAGAATATTTGAATAACTCAAAAAATTACACCTTCCCCAAATTAAAAACAGTTATTTAAATGGGCAACTGAAATGAATAGGCACTTCTCAGAAGAACAAATGGCCAATACAAAGAGGTGAAGACATCGTATTACAGTGACATACACATATTTGCGGTTTTAGTAGGTAGCTGTAAACATGGGTACCTATTCATAATACCTAAATTTTGGAAATAGCTTACATGTCCATCAATAGATGAATGAATAAGGTAAATGTGGTATTTACACACAGTGGAGCACTGCTGTGCTGTGAAGGGCAAACTTGAATCATTTGTGGGAAAATGGATGCACCTTGAGACCATAATGTTAACTGAAATAAATCAAGACACATCACTTAAATATTGCATGGTTTCTTATATGTGAATCCCAAAGTAAGTAAATTAAAGACCAAAATAAAAGATAGACAATAGGAAACAAGAAGATACATCTTTTGCAACAGGAAGAGGACCAGGAAATACTGGGAGGGGATGGGAGAAGGGGCGAGGGGGAGAAGTGTCATGTATGTGTACCAACTGCCCATGATGAACATTCATTATGTACTGCAGATGTGCAAATAATAAGCACAAAACAAAGACGGAAAGCAAAACAAAAAATAGTAGTACTTGTCTGTTGGCCACCCCATCCATTTATAATTTGTTAACCTCCTGTCATTGTATCATTATAACAGTTATCTCCTGAAATCATCTGTGTGTTACTTGAGATCAGAACCCTTGTCTGACCTATTTTCTGCTCTTACCTTCTTTCTCCCAAAATAAGACCTAGCTGAAAGTAATCAGCCTTGAAAACCAGAGATCAAAAATGCCAGTCCAGTCTATTCTTGCCCGACCTGCCTTATAGAGTAGCCACCAAGCAAAAGAACAATGATGGCAGGTCAGTCAAGGATAGGCTGAATTGAACTGGCATTTTTGATCTCTAGGTTTTATTTTTAAATTTTTATTTATTTATTTTGATACCGGGAATCAAACTCACAACCCTGCGCCTTCCAGGTAGGTGCTTATGCTGCTGAGCTAAATCCCAGACCCTTGATCTCCAGTTTTTAAGACTGATTATTTTCCCGTCAGGACTTAAAAACATGATATTGCTAGGAGGAACAACACTGTGTAGGATCTTCAATGTAACATTGAATCAAAGTGGTGGTAGTAAATATAGTTAGTTGTCTTGGTCCTGACCTCAGTGACAGTATTCCACCATTAATTGTAATATAGCTGTAGGTTAAATTTTAAGTGGAATATACAAGGTAGATGGATTTTAGCTAGTAGAAATCAGGGTAAGTGGCTCTTCCAAACACAGGCTGTGACTGCTGACAGAAATGTAGAACTTCTTTTGACTGCAAGGTGAAGGAAGACGGGATGATACATGTATGTTAGGCTATCCCTGGCCCTGTCATGTGCACCCAAGCATATCTAGGACTGTTGTATGTCAAAACAGAGAGAAAAGAAAAGGAGCCAAGTCATGAAGGTGAGAATATATTTGAAAGTAAATATTTTCAGCACTAGGTGGAAAGTGAAGCCAAGAGAAGTTGGTTAGATGAAGAGATGCCTCTTAGGGTAATTTTTAGAGTGTTGTATTTTACGATTTGGTGTTCTTCGCATAATTAGCACTTAGACATCTACTGATACTTAGAAAATTTGAGACTGATGACCATAACTTACATTTTGAGGGATTGTATGAGAGTTTGAAGAAACATTTGTGTAAAGATACATTTAATTATGTTTCTTGGTTCTGTGGCATTGAAAGTTTATCATCTCTGGAATTTCACCAATAAAATTTGAATATTGAATTAAATATTTTTAATGGTTCTCTTGGTTCACCTGACTTTGATAGATAGGTGTAAAAAAAAATAGAAATATATATGAAAATTAAGAAAATTACTGAAGACTGAATTGTTTATATGAAGATCTTAAAACTCAAAATAATTTGTCTTTCTGAAATGAAGACCTAGAGAAAGGGCATATGAAGGTAAAGTTGGTCAAGATTTTTTTGTTGGCTATCAATTGTGAAGACCCCTTTCATTAGTTTCTGTGATATTTATATTGAAGCAGTTCAGAAATAGCATTTCTACATTTATGATTTTTTAAAATTAAATAATACAGAAGGAAATAGTGCCATCATTTGCCAGAATGATGTGCTTAATGCTGGACACCCCAGGAAAGCCTGTCTATCCTTTTAGGGTCGCTTTCTCAAAAGACTATTTGCCTCTTCACTTCTGTGCTGAATAATGTAAAAGATACCTTTTTTTTGGTACTAGGGATCAAACTCTCAGCCTCGCACTTGCCAGACAGGTGCTTATGACACCGAGCTAAATCCCTGGCCCGAAAGATACATTTTCTTTTGTTCTTCTGCTTTGGCCTCATACCTCAATGCTTCAGCTTTTTTATTTATTCTCCTGTTATTGGTTACAGAGCCTTTGAATGTAGTCAAATTAAATGACATTCTCTGTTATCAAATTTAATTTGCAGTTATTTTTTGAGAGTTTTTATTTTATTATCTTATAAAAATTTTATTAGTACATATTCACAGTACATGATGTTTACATTCCTTGTGTGGAGTTGGTACAATCCATTGTTCAGGCTATCACGAGGAGAAATTGATTGTAATCTAAACATAGTGGGCAAGAAGGCAATGCCTTAGCATATATTTTCTTTATAGAGTACATGCATCTTTGTATTTTGCCTAATAGTCTATGGCTCCAATATTGCCTTGTAAAATTACTGATCATATCTTTCATATTCATTTTATAAAATAATATAACTCTTAAGTTGCACAAAGAGGTTAATGGTTAAGTAGGAAGGGTGAAAAATGTGAGCCACAGTTTATTTTCATTTTTAAAATGGTTTAAAATAAAACAGACATTTATAGCTAAATGTATGGACCTTGAGACCATAATTGTAAGTGATGTACATTGGACACATGGGTGTAAATACTGCATTACCTCTCTAGTGTGAGAAACTTAAAATGTAAAGAAGAACATAAATATACAATAGATATTGTGGAATAGGAAGAAACTGTTCAAAACAAAAAAGGAAATGGGGGAGGGAAAAGGAAGGAAGGAAAAGAAAAAATGAGAAAAGAAAGATAAAATGAAAAAAAAAAACTTTATGAATGGGGAGGAGAAGGGGCCTTGTAAAGAGGGAATGGAAATGGAAAAAAAAAAAAAAACCACCAAGATATATCATGTACAGTTACAAATTCTATGTGGTTATTATGAATACCTAAATTACTTATAAGTGAAAACACACACACACAAAGAAAAAAAAATGTTTTAAGCCCTGGGGTTTTTCTTCCTCACATACCTACTTAATTGCAAAACCCTTATTTTACATTTCAAATATTCCATAAATTCATTCTGTCTTCTCAGATTTAGAGAAACTATAGTTCATAGCTAGTTTGCTTACAGCTGCTGAGTTCATAATGATACAAGGGTCAAAACTCCCAACCTGCTTGATGTCCAAAGTGCCAAGTTCCTCTTCTCCAAAATCAGGGAATGAATTCTAGGAACAAGTAGGAAGAATTTATTGGAAGAAAGAAAGCTTCTGTCTGAATGGGACAGAAGGGGGCGCAGAAAGTTGCCGCTTCTCAAGGGTGTTTTATTGAGCAAAGCCAGGAGGTGAGGTGGGCTTAAGGTAGGACAGAACTATAATCAATATTTATTACAATTAAAGTCACTTAGATGATACTGATCCAATGGCAAATCATAGGAAAAGTGTGAGGTGAGACTAAACTATGGTCAACCAATAAGTATCTAAGTATAGTTGCTTGGGTAATACTGATTAAATGGGGATCAAATGGGGAAACAGGTCACATTAGGATGGAAAGGAGTGGGTAAGGATGTTCAGTCCTCCACTCCAAGGTGGTTGTTGCCTACTTAGAATCAGTCACTGCTACTCATCCCTAGTAGTTCTTTTCTTTGAGGTCTGGCCTTCAATGAATATGCCTGTAGCTACAGTTGTCTTCTGAATTGACCTCTCAAGGACCCAGACCTGTCTGAATGCCCACAATATTTCTATTTAAGCTTCTATAACACTGGTCTGAATGTGTTTGCTATTTGGTTTGAGCCCCACCCACCATCCCTCCATTTTAAGTAGAAATTGTTCTCTTTCCCATTGCATAGCTGTGCCATTAGGACTATAAATCCAAGCTTCTTGTCATGGCTCTGAGGCATCCTGGCTTGTCTGTCTCTTTAATCCCTTGATTATCATCCCTTCCCCATCCTTTGTACTGCAAATCCAATTATCCCAAAAGACATATCCCCAAATGCCATTACTTCTCATACTTTTAGCATATTCCAGTTTCCTGAAGCATCTTCCAATTTCCTGAAGCTTCCTTTTCCTGCTTCCTTCTATAGTTACAGAATATGCCACTAATCCTCAAGACCTTCTATCCAGGAATCACCTCCACAGTGTCTTTCCTAAATACACACCCTAATTAAGTTAGTAAAGTTTTATATTTTTTCAAAATATTTTGTGTGTACTCGAATTGTGAAACTTAACATATTGTCTAAAATGATTGGTCTTTTTCTCTGTTCCTTCATCTTTGACTGAAGGAGCTTGAAGGATACAAACCTTGTGATTATCCTTTGCATCCTCTACCACAGTGTGCCATACAGAGTAGAGCTTAGCAAGTGCCTTTGTGTACTTTGGAAGTGACTGTGGCTAACTGTAGTCTGCCTGTGTCATTCTGTCCAGAGATAGATTGGTAGACTCTAGAAACATAGAACTACTCCCGGTAAACTGTGATGAGAGAAAATTCTATTGGATTATCGTATTTATGTGGTAAATGCAGGAATTGTAAGTTAGTATCCAAGAAGATGAAGGTGTGTGGGAAAAGAGAATTGTTGTGTATTTAATTTAAGATCCTGTGGTTTGAGATTAGATTTCTGGAAAGAATATGATCCATTTTAATTGTGGTATAATTTGCTTTCTAAAAGTTTCTCTGTCTTATAGTTGCTTTTTTGAAAAAGTTGGCTGCCATTCCATTTCTGTTTTTCGTGTACGTATTAATGTTTAGCAAAAAAAGATTCAGAAAGTCATTACAAAGCTAAATGAGATATAAACAACTTTACATGATACATAGGCCCTTGACTCTTCATGCCGAAGGCCAATTTTTGAGTAGTGGTTAGAAGTCTAGAGCCTATGAATAAACTATAAGTATTTTTTTGATTTGACATATAGAACCTTTATTTTTTACCAAATGAGTGAAATGTGAACTTATAAATGTTACCTCAAAGTTCTTTTTCCAGTGTTCTCTTAAAAATAGAAAAAGAGTAGAGTCTAGAGACTAGAGTTATCTGGCTTTGTATTATTCAGAAATTCTAAATTACTTCTTATAAGATATTGATGAATTTTACTGTTAGGCATGGTTTTATGCACAGTTAATATTTTGTATATGTATTACACAGTCATAGAAACATATTAGCATGCTTTCATTTGTTTGATAGGTCTGTGTCTAAACAAAATAAGACAATTTTTAGTTGTGTTTTGTTTATTCATTCTATAATGCTACCCTTTAGGGATAATAAAGCAAATAAGATCATTTGCTTTATGTCATTTTAGCTGCAGACATTCAAGACTGCCTCACCTTGTCAAGATGTCAAACAGCTGACTAATGGAGTTGCCATGGCACAAGTTCTTCATCAAATGTGAGTATGAGTCAAATTCTGACTGGCAAGAATTGTAAGCCCAAGAACACTTAGATTCACATCCCCAGGTCATTCAGATTTTATCCTATTTGATGACATATTCAGACATAACAGTACCAAGGCTTTCTTAACAACTAGGGAATGAAGACATTCACTACTGTATTATTTCTTGCTTATTCATAGAGAAACAGTTTGACTAACTATGGGAAAAAGGTTCTTATTTATTCGAGAAATTTTAACATTGTTCTGTGCGTGTTCACAAGATGACAAAAAAAAAAAGGTTAATGAATGAAGCACTTGTTGCTTTCTGCAGTCACAAGAATGAATTTTTCCTACATTTATATTATTGTCATTCAAAATTACCAGTGCACAGAGATTGTCTTCTCAAAGATTATTGAGATATGTGTACTGGATTTGAGAAAATGTTAAATTTTAAAGTCTATTCTGAATTAACAGTAATAATTTAGAAATTACCGACCATGAAGTGATGAATGAGTGAAATGTAAAGTCACAGGTGCTAGGCAGCTGTACCAATAAATTGATTTTTTAAGCTAGACCTATTTTACATGAAAAATTACTAAATCCATTATTTTCTAATACTTTTCAAACATAATCCATTAAACATATCAAACATAACTAGTGTTATAATATGCACTGTGAGCTGCCCTTTCAATAGGATAAACGACCAATTCTGTACCTCTGATTTATTAAGAGTAGTGATGATATTGCATTAGCTTATTTTAAAGCCAAGATTCTGTCTCAGCTTCATTACTGTATTATCAGAAATTGTTACCATGTCTTGTAAAGGTTTGCTTTAATGAACATCAAATACTACTTCATAGCAGGATAGCTTAAAATTTTAATAACATTGTAGTTATTTGCAATCTTCAGAATGATCTGATTTGAATAGACATTTTTTAGTTAACCCAAAATTAACACTGTAAAAGACAAATAATATGTTAGCTTATGGCAAAAGGATAAGTAGTCATCTAGTCATTCTACTCTTATTCTCTGATTTCTTAATTTTTAAAGAGACATAGGTAGATTTACTAAGCAGAATTAAAGAAGTACATGCTCAAAAAGGAGTGCAAGCTCTCAAGGGATGAGACCTTAAATGTTTTAGTTATATCTTGATTAATTGTAAAATTTGCTTTCTTTGAGCCCTTTCTTGATGATTTGGGGAAATCATTTCTGTCATTAGAATGTTGCTTCCTTTTCATTGAAGTGTATTGTGGTTGGTATGAAAGCAAACTTGATAGATGTTTAATTCTGTGTTCATTGTAAATGTAGGAATTGATACATGTTTACCATCCAAAGATGACATTTCTATATGTATTTGGGAGGCTTTAGTAACTTTATGCCATATGATGATAGAAGAGACATTGATTTACCATGATGTGATATATATATATATTTTTTTCTTTGATTTGACCTTTGTACTCTATGTGACTTTTATTATTTTTTATTATTACTATTATTATTATTGTCTTTTTGAGACAGGGTCTCACTATACAGTTCTGGATGGCCTTGAGCTCACTTTGTAGCTGAGGGTGGTCTCGAATTGTAAGGATCCTCCTGCCTCAGCCTTCTAAGTGCTGGGGTTACAGGTGTGCGCCACCACACCCGGCTTCTATGTGATTTTTAGAGTAGCATCAGATAAATGTGATCTAAACTGTGTCTTTAGCAGCAATTTGTTATTTTCCAATGTTGGGTTTTGCTTTTACTACTAATCTCTAATTTTTCTTCCTTTGTTCTTTATTGTTTTATGTCGTGTAATAGTTTTTCTACAGGAAAAACAAAGTCAACCAATTAAGTCACCCAATTCAGAAGAAGGTTTCTTTTTTCATTAAAAGTAGACTTAACTTTCTCTTTTTTGCATTCTCTCATTGCTTCATTTTCCTGCTTTATGTGTTAAAGTAGCAGAATTTTAGGCAGCCATTCTTATTTATCTCAGGCACATATGCTTTTAAATGAGCACATTAAAAAGTGATGTCTAAGCAATAAGATTTAGATGTGAGGACTCGTGTAGTTACTGCTAGGGTTCTGTAGGTCCTTAATTATTAACTTTAAATATGTGTTAAGTACCTCTCTTTTTAGGATGTATTAAGAATCTTCTGTTACTTAAAAAAACACCTAAAGAAAAACTCACTGTAAGTGTGCTAGATTCCTAGGATAGCTATAACAGAGTACCACAGATTAGGTGGCATAACATAAAAGTTAATATTCACAGTTCTTGAAGCTAAAGGACTAAATCAAGGTATTGGTTAGGTCATCCTCTCCCTAAACCTTCCTTGCCTCATCCAGCCTCTGGTATTGTCTAGAATTTATTGGTTTATGTCAGCATAACTCCAGCCTCTTCTTCCGACGTCTTCACATGGTTGTCTTCCTTCTGTAGAGAAGCAGAACCAGTAAGGTAAATGTTGGTGTGTGTGTGTGCATACACACATGCACAGATACTTATTGTAAAGGGTTGGCTGATGTAATTGCACAGGTTTACAAGTGGAGATTCTGTGGGTTGGTCAGCAGTCTGGAGACCCAAGAGGAAGATTCCCTGCCAGGATTTGCTTTTTTGTAGGGGACATCAGTCTTTCTTTTTCAGCCTTCACTTCATTGGAGAAGGCCCATTCACTTTGTAGCGTGTACTCTGCCTTATTCAGTCTACTGATTTAAACATTAACCTTACTTTAAAAAATTCTTACTGCAACGTTTAGAGATGATTCTCCAGATATCTGAGGAATGTGACCTAAATTAAGTTGACCCATAAAATTAACTATTATAGCCAGGTATGATGGTATATGCCTTGTAATCCCAGCACTCCAAGAGGCTGAGGCAGGAAGATTCCAGATTCAATTTCAGCAACTTAGATGCTATTTCAAAATAAAAATAAAAATTAAATAATAAAAGATCTGGGTATGTAGGTCAGTGTGATGGCCCTAGGTTCTATTCCTATTACTTTAAAGGAAAAAAAAGGTAACGATCACACCTGGTGTGGCTCATCTTAAGGCTTATTGATTTCATATTCTGAAGTAAAAAGAAAGGCAGGTCAGTCATTTCAAGTATCTGGTTAGCAGTATATCATTTATATATTTAGCTAAATTGTTTTGAGAATTGTCTCATCATCTGGGAAAAAGTTGAGCATAACTAACATAAATTTACTCAAAAGTAAATGATTACAAATTTCAAATAAGTTTATTGAAAATGTTGAAGCCATTTTTTGGTTATACTAGCCAGAAAGGTAAGCAACATGTAACTGTTTCAGTTTTGCATTTTAAAATTTAAAATACAACCTTGGAAAAGAGGGACCCCCCCCCATGTTTTAGTAAAAGTGTAGATGAGATCTTTAAGACTACTTCAGCACTAACATTCTGTGATTTTGTAGTTGTTTAATCCTTAAAGCATTATCATATTCTCTTTTGAGTACAGTTTTTTTGTTTTCTTTCTTTAATGGCTGTTTCTCCAATTCAAAGTAGTAAATTCTTTATCTTCAAATTAATATTGCCCAATTTCTTCGGGCATGTAGTATCCATATTTGTTTATAATATAATGTTAATATAGTTCATTAAATATAATTAGTTGTTGTCCTTCAAAACTTTATTAAATATGTAAAAACTTTGTATAGCAGTTATTTATCTTGATCTTCAGTGTCGGTATAAGACTTCTGATTACTGCTGAACTTACTTTTGTAGTTTTCTCAAACTTATTTACTCAGTCAAATTGATTTACTTTGCACTTTACCATGTACCAGCTTCAGTTGGGGTAAATGACTTAGCGTTTCTCATACCCAGTTGCCCAAAAAAAAAGATTAAACTAGTAATATATTCTTCATCAAGTTATTATGATGTGTAAATGAAATGTAGTAGACACTTATTAAAATGTTTATTTTCTACTTACTCCTTCAGTGTTTTTACCTTAGAGCTTTCTGCTAGCAGGATGTCCAACCTTAAATATTTAATAAATGTTTGTTAAATTGAAGATGTTAATGACTTAAATAATTTAATATGACTAGCTTAAATAAAATCCTTAAGAATCACGAAACATTCAGTGGGCTCATTCTAAGGATAGGCTGTATGCTTATAAAACAACTTTCCCTGCTGATTCAGTTTGATATTTTATTTTATTTATTTATTTTTTTTTGCGGTACCAGGAATCAAACTCACGACCTTGTGCTTACCAGGCAGGTGCTTATGCTGCTGAGCTAAATCCCCAGCCCTTGATATTTTAGGTAATAATGACATTTTAATGTTTTACATTTATACTTTTCTTTTAGTGATGTTGCTTGGTTCAATGAATCTTGGTTAAGTCGAATTAAGGAAGATGTTGGGGACAACTGGAGAATAAAGGTATGAATGGGAGTAGCACTTAATCCAAACAGTAGGCCTACCACTAACACTAAGCTCAACTACATCTTTTTCAAAAACTAATTTCTGAATACATTTTATTGTGTACAGTTCAATTTTGACATGTGTATGCTGTTATGTAACTACCATCATAATTAAAGAACTAGATTTTCATTAGACAGTAGCATGCACCTAGACCTCTTCACAGTTATCCTTCAGCGCTCTTCTGACCTCAAGCTGCCATGAATCTGCTTTATGTCACTATAGATTCCATGTTTATAGAGTTCCATATAAGTGGACCCATGCAATAGTTATTATTTATGCCTAGCATTTTTCATTTAGAATAATGTTTTGGGACTTATCCATGTTGGTTTATTAGTGGTAACTCCTTGACTGTTTTTGCTGTGTATTTCATTACATTGATATACTGTGATTTGCTTAGCTATTTACTTGTTGGTAGTCATTTGAATTGTTTCTGGGTTTATTATGAATTCAACAGCAGTGAATAATTTGTATCAGTTTTTCTTAGAGATATATTTAATTTTTCTTGGAAAAGTTTCTAAGTGGATTTTCAGAGTTGTGTAAATATATGTTTACCTTATAAGAAACTGCAAAACTGATTCTCTGTTTTTAAAACAGTTTTTAAAACAATAAAATTCTCTGTTTTTCGTATTTTGTTGTGTCTTGTATGTGTTGGTTTCATATAAATTGTGTAATTTGTTGACATACAGTTGTTCGTAACAGGATTATTATGCTGATACTATACTAATTATTATATGTTCTTTAACTCATGTTTCATCTGTCCTAATACTGACAATTAGTGTTTTTATAGCTCCTTAATATTTACTGTTTTTTAATTTTTATATTTTTTTCTAATAGCTATCTACTGTTTCATTCATTTCCTCTTTGATTATGTTTCCTATCTTTAGTTAACATATGCTCATCTTTTTCTTGCATCTTAAGGTAGAAGCTTAAATACCTCAATTTTAGGCCCCTTTTTTCCCCTTACATTAAACTCTGCCTTGACTGTATCCATCACATTTTAACATACAATGCTCTTATTTTTATCCAGTGTAACATATTTCATAATTTTCCATGTGATTTATCTATTTATTTATAAATGTTCTATTTTTGTCTATTTATTTATAAATAGTTTAAATTCTAATTACCTTCCATTTACTGATTTCCAATATAGTTATATTTTTGCATGAGAACATACCTGTATGAGAAAGTTTTTTACATTTACTGAGACCTAACTACAGTATGTGTGTTCATGAACGTTCCATGTACACTTGAAATTTACATAGTCTACAGTTGCTCTGTAAATACAGGTTATGTCAAATATGTTGATATGTTGTGTGTATCTTTTGTAGTTTATTGATTTTTCAGTCTAGTTATTGTATGTTACAAAGGGGAGTATTTCTTAATTATGTAACAGTGACTGTGGTTTTTGTTCATTTCTCCTTTCAGTTCTGTTAATTTTAGTTCATGTAATTTGAATTTCTGTTGTTAGGGTCATAGCACTATTTTTAACACTTTCTTGATGAAGAATTCTGCACTGTAATTACACTGTTTTTGTTGTTTGTAACGGGAAAGTTTTTATTACCACTCATCTTGGTATAAATTTTCTTTCATTATTAATAAAAATTTACTTTGTACTCTTTTCACATTAGGCTAGTAATTTAAAGAAGATTCTTCAAGGAATTATGAGTTATTACCACGAGGTATGAAAAGTATCTGACTTCAAATACAAAATAATTTTATTGACATTGAAAAAAATAACTTGACTTTTTACTTACAACATGGGAATCTAATTCGTAATTGAAATGTTTTATTATTAGAATGTACAAGTTTTTAGAATATATAAGTTTTGTGAAATCACATTTGAAGTTTAGATACTGGATTTGCAATAAAAGTTAGTTTTATATTGATACTCATTAAGTTGATTATTTTCTCAAAATTTTTTAAATTATGACTTAATGAGTGGCAGTTTTTTTAGTTGATTTTATCATTAAAATTTTTGCCTCTATTTTTAAGTGTGAATTTTTAATTTATTTTTAAAAAATTTAATGCACTAGAATTTTTGATTTTGCATAATTCCTAAAACTCATTTTGAAGCTTTTCTCAATGCCAAGAAACTTTTTAATAAGATTAAAACAAAAAAATAGCCAGGAAAAATTAATCCATTACATGTTATTCATTTGTCAAATGCAGTAGTTTATCTTGCAGGTTTTTGTTAATCATCTATGAATTATTATAAATATCATCTTAACATACATTTTGTAATAGACTACTTCATGTGCTTTTTAAATTAAATGATTCTCTAACAATGGAATCCAATAAAAAGTAAATATAGTGGTTTATAATTTGTTTCCCAAAATATTGAGAGATTGTGTGAATATTGCTAACTGGTTTTAATCAATGGCCATTGATTTGTCATGTGTTAATTTATCTTGGGTTGTCTCATGTACCTAATTAATGTAAAAAGTTTTTTGTAGTATAAATGAATGCTCTAACTCACTATTTTGATGCCACAGTTTTTGGGGCAGCAGATTTCTGAAGAACTTATTCCTGATTTAAACCAAATAACTGAATGTTCAGATTCTGTGGAGCTTGGGAGATTGCTCCAGCTTATTTTAGGTTGTGCAGTCAACTGTGAAAAGAAGCAAGGTAGGTGAATTTCAACCAACTGAGGTTTTCTACCTAAATTCTGGTACTCAATAAATAAATTAAATATATTTTAATCTACTTTAATATAACCAATGTTTAGAACTTGGTGGATATTCAGTAAATTAGACTTTTTTATCTAATAGATAATTTATTTTGTAAGGTAGAGCAGTTGATTCAGTCTTCTACAAATAAATATTCATCTAATTACAATCTGAGCTTCTTTACGTAGTATTTTATTCTTTGTTGAATATTTGGCTATTGTATCTCCTGATGAGTGTAATGATATAAGTAGAATTGGTGCATTATATTAATACTTCCAAACAGAGTTATATATATTCTGCTGAGTACAAAAGAGCATTTTTGGTTGCATGTAATGAATAAAATTATGACCAGAACAGACCTAGATCGTCCTTCTGTGGGAGCTCATAAGACAGGGTAGTGATATTTTTGGTGCTGTTTTCTTGTTTTGTTTTCTGTGTAATTCACCCAAACTTGGTTTATAGTATACTACATTTATAAAACTTTGTAACCTGGGAATGTGGTACAGTGGTAGAGTACTTGAAAAATACATTTATTTGCTTAAGTGTGTAGGATAGAACCTTACTAACCACATTCAACAGTATGTAACTAATTACTAAAAACCATAAGACAAGATAAATTCTGTAAGAACAAATTCAAGAAGTTGAAAAATAACAAATCATCAGCTGTAGTTAACCAATAGAAAGGATAGGAACTAGATATCAGAAAACTTTTAAATTATTACATCTCTGTAGCTAGTGTTTTTTCTAGGGTTTTTCTTTATGTGCTTTTATCTTGTCCTCACAGAGAATATCAAAGATCTGTATATTGGACTTTTTCATAAATATAAAGGCCAAGTTTTTAGGCACCTTAAAACTTCCATAAATGTTTAGTCACAGATCAACAAATAATTCATGTGTGAATCTAGTAACTTGTATATTCTGATTCTTTTTACTTTTTTTTTTGAGTAATTCTTTGTTTCTACTTTTTTTCTTTATTTTTAAGAAAAAGATAGAAATGATACAGAATTTTAAAAGTAGGAAATTAACAGTAGTTAATATTATTTGTAATTTATTTTTGCTTAATGTTATCAAGTTTTTCAGTTTTATTCATTCAAAAGAACTGTCTTTGGTTCTATTTTGTTTTTATTTAATTTCTTTTTTCTTCTTTTGTTTTCTTGTGAATTAATTAACTATTTCTACTCTAAGCCATAATTGACATTTTAAGCTATAATTTTCTCTGAAAGTGATGATTCTGTTGTATCTTGCAAATTTTGGTAGAAAATAACAATGTGTTCATCATTTAGATCTGAGTGTTACTGTCTTAGTTACTTTTTATTCTTCGCTGAGACAAAATACCTGATGCCCAAAGTTGGGAAAGGAAAGGTTTATTTCTTACAGTTTTTGGAGGTTTCAGTCCATACTCAGTTGGCTCCAAGGCAGGGTGGCATGGCAGGGCCGCAGTTCATGGCAGCTGCAAACAGCAAGGCAGAAACCCGCAAGAGAGAGACACCCCTTCTTCCTGCCATTACATCACATCCTGGCTCCACTCCTAGGAAGGAGTAGCAGTGACATCACCAATCCAAGCACTAGACAATGAACCAATCACAAATGCACAGTGCAAATACATGAGGCCTGGGGGCCACTGACATAAACCATGACAGTTACTAAGCAATTTTGTTCGTACATTTTTGAAAGGATATTCAATTCTAGGCTACAAAAGAAAAATGTTTAACAAGTAGTAAGTATATGGAAATAGTTTATTTACATTATTTAAAAAATCAGGAATATATAACTAAATTGAATTGAACTTATTTTTGGAAATACACATTCTCAGTTTTTACATGTGAGCAGATAAGTGAATAAACTGTTAGTAATTTAATTAAAATTTACAAACCACCTCCTGGATAAAGATAGCTGTCATACCTTGGTACTTTCCAGTGAGAATTGATTTTTAGAATGATTTCAGGGTACTACAGCAATCTCAATATTAGGAGAATGGACTGATTTGATCACAGTATTTGTGATGGGAAGATGGTTATTTTTAGAAATGCTTCTGTAAACTTGAAACAATTATTTAAGAAATTCACTTACATGAAATAAATTCCATCATCCATACATCCTCCTAGTTTGTTCTTTTCTCCCTTTTAGTACTTGCTGGTCAGATGCATATAATAACCCACCACATTATTTATATAATTTCTGACTAAATGAAAATTTAGAGAACTTTTAGGAGTTTCCAAAGAATCATTAAATCAAAAGTAAGAAAATTAGTAAGTCCTTAGAATATTGAAGCAGTTGTTTTAGCTGAAGAACATACAGTTGTAGTGAGTTTAGATCTTTAAATACATGAAGGACTCTTTCTTAGAGTTTCCCATTTTACTCTCAAGACAGTTACCTTGACTTCCATCTGTGGTGAGAAACTGAATGCTGAGCAGGAGTTTATGGAGACCAGATATGTCCTTTTGTACACTTTCTTAGGAAGAAGTGAGGGTATAAATGAACCTTCCTGGGCTTAAAGTTAAATAATTATTGTCATAATTATTTTAATATTATAGCATTTTCTTCTTGAGTTAAAACATGAAATATTACTAGGAATACTGCTGAGACATCATGGTAGCCATTGTAGATCACCTTGTATTGTGGTTTTATATGACTTTTTGCTTCATGCTTTTCTAGGAATTGTTTTGTTTTGTCTTGCTTTGTTTTGTTTTTCCCTCTAATACAGAAAGGATAGGTATACATGTAGAGACTCATGCATGTGTAGAGCTTATAAACAGTTTACGAAAACCAACTATATAATGCTTGTTGAAATGAACAACTATTTTGAAGAAAAAGAGACAGTGCAGTATCCAGTGCTGACTCTGTAATGTCACGATGTGAAATCCAGCAATACTATCATTCTTTGTTCAAAGTGATTTTAGCTTGTTTTGTTGTGTTCAAGTTAAACACACATGAAGGTATGGACAGCTGTTTTGAAGAGAATGAGAGACACTATGACAGCCATTCTTGGCTTCCCTATTGTCTGGTCTTTAAGATCTGAAATGCCTTCCTCGTCCTGTTCAGATCAGTTCCATACTATGTTGTTTCATGTGAACTCCCTGTATGTGACAATATGAACAACTATTAGGAAGAAAACAAGAGTCAATCTGATAGAAAGTGAAAATCTCTGATTGCCTAGCTTTGAAATTTATGTCTCTTACATTGCTTTCTTGTGACCCACTTTGTTCTGTTTTTTTGTGTTTAATTTTACCCTTTTGATATAATTGCATGTATGTTTGAGTGTATAAGATGGATGACCATATTGCTGTTTTTGTCAGATCATGGAGCAGAACTGTTAACAGCGTTACTGTTTGAATGTATACTTTGCATGTTTTAATTATGTAATTTGAACAACTATTTCCAAGATGTCAGTATGTAATTTGTCAAGTAATGATTTCTTAGTGGTGTTATTTTTTTTTTTTTTTTTGGTTCTTTTCCCTTTTTCCTTGGAATTCTGTATTGTTGCTACCTTTTATTCTGTTTTGTTTGTTTTTTCTCTTTAAATAAAATTTTAAAAAATTTAAAAAAATATTACTATCAATATTTTAAACTTATTTTTAATGGCTATATAATGAAGAACATGTTTGCACAAAGGATTATTTGTGCTGATGCATTTTTACATTCTGTTTAATGGTTAAGGTACTTTGTACAAAGGAATTTTTTTGAAATCTTGGTTTTTTTAAAATCGTAGAACATATTAAAAACATAATGACACTGGAAGAGTCTGTCCAGCATGTGGTTATGACTGCTATTCAAGAGGTGAGTTATCTAATATTCATGTATGCATGAAAATCTTTAGCCAAATTATATAGAATATTTTATATAAATTTTATCTCATATGAACAAATTTTTCTTTGTATAAACTTGCCTTTTGTGATGTATTTACTTACTTTTAGCTAGAGAGTACCTTTTTCCCCTCAGAAAAATCTGTGACTGTGAAGCCGAATTTAGTACCTCTAGTTCTAATGGTATTTGATAAATTAATATTGTCAAGTTCCTTTGATTAACTTCAACTAATCTAGAAAAAGAGGTTGAACAATCTGCAGGCAGATAAGAATTTTAATTTCCCCTTTTTCTTTGCTGCCAATGAGAGAAGTGTTTCCTCAGATTGTAGTTTATATGTACCATCTGCATTTTCAGAATGTTGGATTTCTGAGGAGGCATCTTGGTGCTTCTGTTTTGTAGCCTTGTAGTCTGGATTTAAGTTATTATGATTCTCTCAGGAAAGACAGAAAGATTCAGAATTCACAGTGTGCAGTGCTGATTTTTAATATCAGGCTAAGACTCAGATGAAGAGTGCAGAGGAGACAACAAAATAGAATATTCTAAGTTTTTTTTTTTAAAGAGGGGTTTACTTTGGCTCATGTCCCATAATCTTAATGTCCTCACTAAAAAGCTCAAACATTGTTATTTAGTTAAATCACTAATAAAATTTTTACTTGAACAATGTTCTGAGGATCATCAAATGAAGGCAAAGGAAAAGCTATGATTTTACCATTTTTTAAATGAATATGTTTTTGCTTTATCAGCATCACTTATTATACTTAATTTTGCTGTTTTAATTTCCCAGTTGATGAGTAAGGAAATAGTGAGCTGTCCTACAAACGATACTGTTGGAGAATTAGAGCAGCAGGTGAGTAATTCACTGTGAAGAATGGTGTTGGAAAGGGTGGTGCAGCTCCTCTACCAACTACTCCCAAAGGCTTATGTAGAGGGTGTGTACAAGCAGAGGCCTCCAGGGTGTATGTTCCAAGAGGTGAATAGCATTGAACATTCCTTTTGACACTTGGGCCCTGTCAGGTGGTTATAGAAATAGCTAAATGATAAACTATCTGAAAAATATTGTTTTAATTGTAGTTTTAATAATATGATAATTTTTTATGATTGTTGCTGGTCTCTTACATGATATTGAAGAGACAACTCAGTGCTTAAGGATTCAATTACAGGAGTATTTTACATGGGAGAAATTCACTCTCTCCTAATTTGCAACCCAGTCTGGTTGTAGGAGAAAGGGTAATAGGTGAGAAAATTGCAGCTCTACACATCTGGTTATTTTATTTTTAGATATATGATTTTTTTTCATGAGTGTGACTAGTGCTTTCAAGAAGTATTTCAAGTATTTTTGATTAAAACTTTTTAAAAATGCAATATGTTTTTCTAATATTTTTCAGTGATGATATTAAAACATACTGTCTCTAATGATTTGAAAATACTTTGCAAAGATTCAGATACATTTTATTTCTGTGGAACCTTAGCCTTAAATGTTAATGGAAATATGGCAGTATTATTCACACATAATCAAACTAAGACTAATTTGTTAATATGTAAATTTTTTTATTTTAAAGAGAATAAAACAAAAGAGGACAGAACAAAGCAGATCAGAACAGAACAACATAAGCAGCACAGCACTTTATAACAAGACAACTGGAAATTAACAGTAGCTATCATAATATCTCTTTCTTTGCCATAGTTGAACATAGTTTCAAATACAATAATATCAAACATAACAAAATAGTATAAAACCATTCAAAAGAAGGAAAGAATTACAGGGCATTCTGAACCAAATAACAGAAAATGATCAAAGGCTACTATAATATCTCATTTTCAATAAAATATTTGTTTATACTATCACATATATTAAAATCCCGATAAAACACAACATGATAGAATCGACAGTAATAGAAGAATAAAAGCATGGTAGGACTTCAAAGCAAGATGATATTAAATCACCAATGGCTGCCATAAGTTTTGTTTTCTTCAAAACAGCTATTCATACCATCACACATAATAAAGTCAAACAAAACAGAATAAAACCGTTCTAACTGATGAATGAAAATATTCAAAGGCTTGAAAGCTATGAGATGGGGAATCGTGATTACCATAAAAT
>PVJX010019658.1:0-34579 GCA_004027295.1 Dolichotis patagonum | reverse complement strand
TCTTTCATTTTTGGAAAAATTTGTAAAAAAATTGGTGATGGTTATTGTATGTCTTTTTTTACTACTATGGTTATTGTTTGTATTATGTAATATTTGCATTCCTTCTGTAGACTTAGTATATGTACATAACACATCTCAAGTCCTATTTATTGTCCCTTTCACTCCCCCTTACTCCATCTTTTAATCCCTTTCTACTTTTAGAAACATTTGTCTCCCTAATTCCTCTCTTTCATTGCTCTTTATGTATACTTTGGATTTCTCATGAGAAACCATGCAATAGTTAAGCGGATGGGTCACGATGATTTTATTTAACATGTTCTCAAGGCACCTCCATTGTTCTACAAACGAATCAAGTTTGTCTTGCTTTATGGCAGAGTAGGACTCCAATAGGTGTAAAACCACATTTTCTTTAGCTATTCATCTATTGATGGACATGTAAGCTGTTCCCCACATTCAACTATTGTGAATTGTGCTTCCATAAGTGTGAATATGTGAGTATAACTGAGATATGATGTTTTAGCTTTTAGGGGAAAGATACCTAGAAGGGGAATAGTTGTGCCAAATGCAAATTCTAATTTTTGTGTTTTGACTAATTTGCATAATGACTTCCAAAGTGATTATACTAGTTTACATTCCCACTAGCAGTGTACAAGAGTTCCTTTTTCCAGCCTCTCTAACATTTGTTATTTGATTTCTTAATGATTTCCATTTTTTCTGGGATAAGTACAATCTCAGTTTTGTTTTCAATTTGTGTTTCTCTAAAGGCCAGTGATATAAGTATTTCTTCATGTATTTATTTAATTACATACTTCTTATTCTGTGACAACTCTGTTTTATTTGCTCATTTTTGACTGGGTCTTTTATTTTCACACTCTAATGTTTTGAGTTACATATGTATTTTTTTCCTAGATATTAGTTCTGTTTGAGGGGTAGCTGGCAAACTTTCTTTCTATGTCTCTAGGTTGTTTTTTCACTCTGTTTAGTGTTTCTTTTGCTGTGCAGAAGCTTTTTAATTAACTATGATCCTATTTGATGATTCTTGTTTCTATTTCTTGTGCAGCTGGGGTTGTGTTCAATAAATCCTTTTCTATGACTTCAAAAAGTGTTTTACCTATTTTGCTTCTATTACATAAAGTCTTTCTGTTGTACCATTTAGTTGTTTGATCCATTTTTATTTTAGTTTAAACCTTGATGAGAAATATGGGTCCAGAGTTGAGCTTCTACATCTGGTTATCCAGTTTTCCCAGCACTATTTATAAGGGCTATCTGTACTCCAGGGTATGCTTTTGGTCCCTTTGTCAAAGATAAAATAGTTGAATGTCCTTGGGGTTTTTTTGTATATCCTCTGTTTCACTGATACCCATGTCAGTTTTTGTGCCAGTGACATTAGGTTTTTTGACATTGGAAACGTGTGATTTAAACATGATTCCAGAATTAGAATGCCTCCTACTTTGCTTTTTTTTGCCCAGGATTGCTTTTCATATTCTGTGTCCCTTCTGGTTTCATACGAATTTGGCAATTGCTTTGTTTTTCAGTTCTGTGAAGAATGATGTTGGAATGTTGATTACAATTGCATTAAGTCTGTGTATAAATTTTGGAATTACAGTCATTTTGACTATTGGATCTAAGACCAGGGGCTATCTTTCCATTTTCTGATGTTCTGTTTGATTTTCTTTTTCAGAGTGTTGCAGTTTTAGTTATAGATGCCTTTTACTTCATTGGTTAGGCCAATTTCTAAGTATTTCATTCTTGTTTTGTACTATTATTAGTGGTATTTTCTAATTTCTTTTTCAGTGGGTTCATTGTTAGTGTACAAAAATTCTATTGATTTTTGTGTGTATATTTTGTATCTTGATACATTACTGAATTTTGTTATTCTAAGAGTCTTCAGGTATATGACCTTCTATAAAGAAGATCATATTATTTATAAATAATGATACTTCATTTCTTCCTCTCTTATATGTGTCCCTTTTATTTCTTTTTCTGGGATAATTGCTCTTGTTAATGTTTTAAGTACTGTGTTGAAAAGGAATGGTGACAGTGGACATCCTCTGAGTGGCTGAAGTGCCTACCTGGCAAACACAAGGCCCTGAGTTCGATTCCCAGAACCAACAAATAAATAAATAAGAATCTTAATCTTGATTTTATAGGAAAAGTTTTCAACTTCATCCAATTTAATATATAGTTGGCAATATGTTTGTCATAAATGGCCTTTGACTGAGATAACATTCTTCAGTACCATTTTTTCAAAATTTTAACAGAGAGGATGTCCAATTCTGTCAAAATCTTCTGCATATATTAAGATGATCATATGATTTTTTCTCCTTACTTCTGTTTATATGATAGGTGCATTTATTGATTTACATATGTTAAGCTGTCCTTGCATCCCTGGGATGGAGCCTACTTGGTCATGATGAATGATCTTTTTGATAATTCATTGCATTCTGTTTGCTAGTATTTTGTTGTAGATTTTTACAACTATGTTCATATAATGATTGGTGTGTATTTTTAGTTTTTTTTTTTTTTTTTTGGATTCTTGGCTGGTTTTGGGATGAGGGTAATGGTAGCTTTCAAAATACTCCTCTTTCATTTTCATTAAAAAGCCAGGTGTACTAGTGCTAGTACTTCCCCGAAGTGTCTATGGAATTCATCAGGAACCCATCTGGGCCTAGGCTTTTCTTATTTGGTAATATTTTATTACAATTTCAATTATAATGCTTATGATTGGATTTTGTGTGTGTTTTAATCTTACTGCTTCAAATTTGGTAATTAAGATTTGGTAATTTTAGGAACTCATTCATCTCTTCTAAATTCTCCAATTTATTGGCTTAAAGCTTTTTGAAGTAATAGTCAATATTGTTTATTTTAGTGATGTCCTTTTTATTTCACCTTTTAAAAAATTGTTAATTGCATTAATTTGTGTGTTTTCCTTTTGGTTAGATTTATTAAGGATTTGTCTATTTTATTTTAAATAATCAGCTATTAGATTCATTAATTTTTTATATTCTTTCATCTCAATTTCCTGATTTTTGTTCTAATCTTTATAATTTCCACTCTGTGTACTGCCTTTGGGTTTTGGAATGTTCTTGTTTTTCTTGGACTTTGAAGTATATCATTATTTACTTGGGCTTGCTCTGTTTTCACAATATGGGGTTTCACATTTATAAACTTCTTACTTAGGACTGCTTTCTTTCTGTCCAATAGGTTTATATATATTGGGGGCCGGTATATAGCTCAGTGGCATAAGAACCTGTCTGGCAAGTGCAAGGTCATGAGTCTAATTCCTGGTACCAGAAAAAACAATGTTTTGGTATATTGTATTGGCATTATCATTTATGTCTAGAGATTGTCTTATTTATTTCTTAATATCTTCTGGAACCATTATTTACTAAAAAGTGCATTGCTTAGTTTTCATGCATTTGCATTATGTATGCATTTCCTGTTATTGTTGATTTCCAACTTCATTGCACTATGCTCTAATAATGTGTATGTTGTAACTTCAATTATTTTACATTTTCTTAAGACTGATTTGTTGGCTATTATGTGGCCCATTCTGGAGAAAATTCCTTATGCTACTGTACAGAATGTTATTCTGTTGTTGCAAGGAACACTTTATAGAAATCTGTTAATGTCATTTGTTTGGATTTTGTTCAATTCTGCTATTTCTTTGTTGACTTTTTTGTCTGGTTGATCTGTGTATTTATGATAGTGAGATACTGAGGTCTCCCACTATAATTCTGTTTGTGTTTATCTGATCTTGTATGTTTAAAAGTAACTGTTTTGTAGAATTGAATGTACCATTATTTGGTGCATATACATTAATAATTTTTACTTCCTCCTGCTGGATTTTTATCTTAACCAATATGTTGACCTACTTTGCCTATTTTGATCAGTTTTGGCTTGATGTTCACTTTTTCCACTTATAAGATAGCTTCACCTGCTGTTTTTTCTGGTACTTGTTGCATGCAATATAGTTTTGCATTTTTGGGTTTTAGTCTATGATTTTTTAGGGAAGGATTAAATGTATTCAGCATATTGTTGAATTTTGTTTCTTAATTCATTCTGCAGCTATCTGTCTTTTGATTGGGGAATTGAGACTATTTTTATTGACAGTTAATATTGATAAGTATTAACTTATTTCTGTCCCTACCTTACTTTTCTGTGGCCGATTTTCTCTTTCCCTTCTGCTTAACTGCTTCTCTTACCTTGTTTACCCATTCTACTAGATCTTTTGTTATTTTTAATCTCATTGTCTCTTTTTAGGGTATCCTTGAGGTTGATTGTAGTAGAAAATATTAGTTCTAGTATAGTAGTTTTGGTTAATATTTACTTTTCAGTGGTATCCTCTGAGTAAAGCTAACTACTGGCCTTTGCCCCTGTCCCAGGATCCAACCAACTCCATTTACTTGAAAATGGAAACTTGCAGCATATGTAGCTATTGTGTATTTGATGAGAGAGAAACTAGTGTTGAAATCCAACAAAGAGGGTTTTGAGATGTTGCTCTCAAGGGTGACATGTCTCACTTAAAAAAAATAATTCTGTAATGGAAGTATATTTATAATCTTTATATTAAACAAGGAATAAAAATTAAAGAAGACAACTGCTATTTCATATGGCATCACTTCAGGAGACAAGCTAGTAATATTCAGCCACATCATTATACAGGCAATAAAGAGAAGGGGGAAAAATAGAGTTTTGCCTTTTGAATTGGTGAAATTGGTAGACCTATAAGAACTTAAAAATGCTTGATGCCAGTTGAGTATGAGGAATGGCAATATTAACATTTATAAAATTTGTTTTCTGTTCTAGCTGATAATTTCATTTATCTTTTATTTAATAGCATCTATGTCTTTTTTGTTTTATGGAAAACAAAATATAAAATAAAATGAGTATGGGAAAATGAGAGAAATTACTTTCAGGGATTACAAGAGAGAAAAAGAGACAATGTGTCGATAGGAATATGTTATAGCAAAGAAACATGTCTAAGAATAAAGTCATGAAAGAAAAGTGAAGGTGGTAGAACACATCAGTAGTATACAATAGTATTTTATTTTCATTTGTTTCTATACTACACAATGCTGCCACTCTGCTGTATCTTCTTACCTGACCTCCAATATTGAATTCATAGGACATTAATTTCTATTAAGAGCATGAGAGTATTTTTATTTTGTAAGAATAGGTAATTTTGTTTTAAAAAATCAAAACATTTAAAACTATTCATGCAAAAGCACTTGTATTTATTATTATTTCAATGTATTTCTTTTAAAAATTCAATATATTTCATTAACATGGGAAGGTGAATTCATTGGAAAACATAGATCTAAAGAGAATCACATGGAAATGTCTTCATTATTTTTAAATTTTCAATGAATCTTGTTTATGCTTTGGATTAAAATTCTGCACTTTGTTATTTTATTAAAGTCAAAACAATTAATCCTACTATATGTAAGGATTCATACAGAATTATTGTATCATTACTGAATATTTCCATGTGGGATAGTAAATTCTAATTTTTTAATTCAGCAATTAATTCTTTGACAAGTATTTACTGTGTGCTCACTCTGTGAGGTGTGCAGTTTTAAACCCAGGGATTCAGCATGAGATGGGGAGGTCTTTGTCTAAGGAAGTTTAACTTTTAACAGAGTGGACAGCCCATTAGGAAAAAAAAATGCATGACCAGGGATATACCAAACTCTACTAGGCAGTATAGAGATAATAAAGACAGAAATATCCCACTGAGAGCAGCAAGAGTACTCACTAGCAAGATAGAATTTGAATATGTTTTGAAAAATTGAGAGCAAAGACCTTAGGTGAAAATTTCACAACAGAACATTAGTAAGGGTAATATTGTCTTAATATGATTGAAAATAGACCACTGTAGCTACTGGAAAGTGATCATGCAGAAGAGTGGAAAGAAATTAAGCACGCACTTGGGTAGGGTTTGTACCAAAGAGGTATTAGGTCCTATTCAAGGATATTCTTGAAGATCTTCTATATTTTTATATAATAGATGAGTGTAGGTAAAGACTAAATTTATGTCCCTCCAAAATCTGTATGTTGAATTCCAATTCTCACATAATAATATTTGGAAGTGGATCTTTGAGACTTAATTAGGTTGAGATGAGGTCATGAGCATGGAGGTCTAATAAATGAATTGGTGGTCTAATATGAAGAGAAAGGCAAATTACAACTTCCTCTCTGACTTGTGGGAACAGGGCACACGTATAATCAGTAAGCCTGGAAGATAATTCTCACCAGAAACTGAACCTGGCAGTCCCTTGACCTTGGACTTCCAAGCCTCCTGAACTCTGAGAAATAAATTTTTATTGTTTAAGTCATTTAAACTATGGTATAGCTAGAAGTGACTCCTACAATTATACATTTCATGAATTTAAGGATTTTTCCATGGTCACATAGTAAGTATATAAGAAATCCGTGGCGTTTTTTACTCTAAATCATTCCACTTGATCAATGGCCAATACAGCCTGCTTAACAAGTCTTATATTTCTGAGACTTACATATTCAGACTGCAAACCAACCCAACAGGATGGTTAGCATAGTCTAGCAATGATACATATTATTTTTTATGGAATTAAGAACAGTGTGAAATGTAAAGTTGAGAAAATGTAGGTGCATCCAAAACAAATTTATGCCTTTTTGGAGAAAACACAGTTGAGGTTGCATTTGAGTTCTGGAGAGGAAGAAAATAGAATCAGACAATATTAGGCTAAATAACCAAAAAAAATGAAATCTTGTACTCTAAAATCAGGAACAAGATTAGGATGTGCACTATTACCACTCCTACTAAACACAGTTCTAGAAACTTTATTTAGAGCAATTAGACAGAAAAAAGAAATAAAAGATAAAGATAAGAAAGCAAGAAGTAAAATTATCATTATTTGCAGATGGCACAATACTTTACAGAGAAGACTCCAAATCCTTCACCAAAAAAATTCTAGATACAATAAACAAATTGTTGTCCAGCTCAATATAAAATCACCACTCAAAAATCAATGGAATTCTTGTACAAAAAATAACAAACTCACTTAGATATTAGGGAAAGAACCCCTTTTACAATAAAAAAAAAGAAATACTTAGAAATCAATCTAACAAAGGAAGTAAAGACCTCTACACTGAAAACTACAGTACTCTGAAAAAAATATCAAAGAGAATATCAGAAAAGGGAAAGATATCCCTTACTCTTCGATGGAAAGAACGAACATAGTGAAAATGTCAATATTTCTTACATTGTTATAAACATTTATTTCAGTCTCAATCAAAATACCATTAGGGTATCTCAGAGAACTAAAGAAAACAATTCTAAGATTCATTTGAAACTAGATCTAGAATATCAAAAACAATTCTAGGCAGAAAAGATAAAGAAGGAGGCATCACAATCCATGACTTGAAATTATATGATAGCACTACTGTGAGAAAAACATGGTACTGGCAAAAAAAACAACAACAGCAAAAAAACCTCTGAGGATCAGTGAACAGTGGAACAGATTAAAAGATTCAGAAATAACTCTGCACACAATCAGTCACCTTTACTGTGATAAAGGGGCAAACACATTTACTGGAAGAAAGACTTTCAATAAATGGTGCTGGAAAAACTCATTTTCCAAATGTTAAAGACTAAAACTAGACCCATGTCAATCACTGTGTAATACACTAAAATCAAAAACATAAAGAGTAAATATTCTGGAAAAGAGAATAGGTAGAACTGTTGACAACAGAGGTGTAGGCAAAGACTTCATAAGCAAAACCCTAACTGCATGGTAAATGCTAGAATCAACAACTGGAATCTCACCTTTTAGAAAGCTTTTGAACAGCAAAAGAAATCATCAGTAAAGTGAAAATATATGCCATATTGTGGGAAATAAATTTAGCCTGTTGTTTCTCAGATGAAACACTAATAAATAGAACATATAAAGAACTGAAAGAAATCAAATTCCCTAAATTTAAAGACTCAATCAAAAAATAAGCATCCTAAATGAATACATATGTCTCAGATGAAGAAATACAAAGGGCAAATAAATATAGAGAAAAGTATTCAACAACACTGATTATTCAAGAGATGCATGTTAAAATAACACTGAGACTCCATCTCACTCCAGAAACAATCACTGTTATCAAGAAATCAATCACTAACAAAGGCTGGCACAGATATATGAAGAAAGAAACTTTTCCTTACTGTTGGAATGTTGACTGGTGGAACTGTGGAAATCAGTGTGGTGGTTCCTCAGGAAAATAGGACTAGAGATCTCATTTTGCTTCATGATATCTTCCTGAAAGACTTAAGGCATCATGCTATGGCAGTATATGAACTATCATGTTTATAGCAGCACAGTTTGTAATAACTAAATCTTAGAAGGAAACCAAATACCCATCAACTGATGCATGGATAAAAATGATGTGGTTTCTTTTTACAGTGGAGTACTACTCAGCCATAAAGGATAAACTTGACATTTATAGTTAAATGGATGGACTTTCAAGCCATACTTTTAAAGTGAAATAAATCAGATACACATATATAGATACTGCATTATTTTTCTGGTGTGAGAAACCGAAAGCGTAAATGAGAAGCAAACTGTATAATAGATATTGTGAAATAGGAAGAAATTGTCCAAAAGGAAAGGGCATCAAGGATGGTGAGAGAAAGAAAGAACAGAAAGAAAAAATGAAAAAATGATAAAACAGAAACAAGTGAAATAAACAAGACTCACATGAGTATATATCACATTGTCTCTCTAGTGTAAAAAATAATAAAAACTGGCCAAATACTGGGATCTAAAGAATATGATAGATATTGTGAAAGTGAAAGGGAAGGAAAGTACTCTGAAGAATATAATGGTATGTATAGTGTGTAAAATGGTTGACCATATTACTGAATATCTGTTGGAACATTGAACAGAAGGATTTGTGCTGTCAATGTTTGATATGTCCAGGCACTATTTAAGCTTTGATTTTGTGACTTTGCCAACTATTTTTTAAGATGACAACAAGTAATATATCAACTATTGATTCTATGATGACAATTTTTTTCCTTTTTTAATTCAGTATTGTTCTACCCTTCTTTTCTGCTTTTCTATTTTCTTTAATTTTCCTTTATTTCTTTGAAAAAAAGAAAAAAATATGCAATATAAAAACCATTGTTAAATTTCTTTCATTCTGTTGTGAAAACCTATATTGATGTTGTTTTGAGTTTGCTGTTGTTGTTTATGCCTTTTGCTTTTTGTTCTTCTTTTCTGACTTTTCTCTGTTTTAAATTAAAAAAAAACAGAAACAAAGCTTTGTAAATAAGGAAGTCAAGAGAGGTTGAAGGGAGGGGAAGGAACAGGAAAAAAAGAGTAATCAAAATATATCATGTATAGGTACAACTTCCATATGATGGATGTATATCAAAATTGTACCAATAAAGTTCATAGTAAAAAAGAAGAAATATTCTGTTTGCATACCATGTTGTAGAAAATAGCTTGGAGAATGTGGTAAATACTTTAAACATGACAAGACCTGATTGAAGTAGTACTTGAATAACATTATACCAGTATTGGAGTTGAAGATGGTAAATTAATAAAATGTTAATATTGGTTAAAGATTGCAATTTAAATACACCTCAGTAGGTGCTGAAATAGGTACCTTAAATCATGACACATATTCTAAATAAAATGAAGCAAAATAATCATAATTTTACAACTAAAATTTCATGTTTTAATTAGTTTAAACTTTATTTACAATTACTTTATTACTTTATACTTACTTTATACTTACAAGGGATGTTTGTATTAGGAATTTCTAACACATACTTATGTCTATGAATTTGTGTATACATTTGAAAGCATGTGTGGGAATTTTTCTCTAAGTTAATTCATCCATTTTTGTTAGAGGTTATAAAATTAAGATTTATTTCAAAACTGTTATAAAGGAACACTTGGGACCATTGGTTGTAAAAAACACTGAACTTCGTAATCCTACAAATTTTGACCTCAAAGTTTCTAGAATACTTTTGTTGAAGTCTTCTAACAAATCACTATCAGTATGCATTGTTATATTGAACACAGAAAAAAAAATAATTAGTACCATTGCAGATTCTTACATGCTTAGCTAAAGGCCACATAATTTCCCTGAAAAGCAAGTAATTGATGTGCTGATCTCTTAATTTGAGTTAGTCCTTATTGTACATGCAGTTAAAAGTGGGCTCTTAGGAAAACTCTGATAACAATGTAATTATTGTGCATCAATTGCTGGTTATTATATATTGTTTACAGTCACTTTTTAAATTAAAACTTCACTGATTATTCTGGGATTATCTGCAAAAAGTGAATGAGCACAAGAGCTAATTATGATAAAATACTTCAAATGAGGCTTTAGAGAGTACATTTGTAACTAGATCTGTATCTAACTGCTTATGAAAAATTAAATTTGGCACAGTCCTCTCCAGCTTAGCAAGAGAGAGAAGCATCTCTATGTGCATTTCTTTTTTCCCTGCTTGTTAATGTAACTAAAGCCAAAATAAACCTAGTGAGAAAGCCTAGTGTTTACAGTTCTAATAAATAGAAATGTTTATATTATACATAATCTCCCTGAAGAAAAGATAAGCCTTAAGTATGAAAAGACTGCAACCTAGAACTGAGCTACTAGGTGTGGCCAGACTGTATCCTGTAGATGATAATTTTAAGAGTTCTCAGTCCTTTGTGAGACATTGCAAGCAGAGAAAATCTGTTAAGAAAAACGCTACATTTCACCTTTACCTTTGATGATCAGGGCATAAAGTTAACCAATTTTATATTCTTTATTTAAAATATATCCAAAATATATAAGAACAGCTAGAAATACCAAATAACTTCTCTTCTCAAGAAAACCTGGTGATCATGAATTGCCTCATTATAGGGGCAAGGATATAGCTCAGCGGCACAAGTGCCTGCCTGGCAAGCACAAGGTCATGAGTTCAATCCCTGGTTAAAAAAAAAAGAGAGAGAGAGAGAGAGAGAGAGAGAGAGAGAGAGAATTGCCTCATCAACAAATAGGTAGCATGGCTGCTTGCAGATGTGGAAAGCAGTAGATACTCCCATGGTGGGAGCAAAGAGAAGATGCCACACTGACCTCTCTGTAGGTGGCAGTGGAGTGCACTTCAGGAAGTCAGTTGGGATGGTTTGAGGTTAGATGACTGTCTGTAAGTTCTGAAAGTTTATCTTTGGTCTCTTTCAAGCATTTTGCTAGCTTTTTTTGATCAGCTTTTTAATTTCCTGGATATCTCTTGAATCTGTTTCATGCATTGTAATTCCTTCTGTTCGTTCAAGGTTTCCATTATTTTCCTATGTTCCTCTTTTTTTTTAATCTGTATCTTCTTTAGATATGCTCAGTGATTCTTTCATTATGTTTGCAATTCCTTCTTTTACCTGAGATGTTATTTCTGATCTGATTACTTTTACAGTCCCATGAAGTGGTTTCTTTATTTCAGTTGCTGTCTTCTCAGAGATTTCAGGTGTGGCTTCTGTTTTCTTCCATGACTGTATCTTCCAGACTTGTTCTGTATGGGCTAGTCTGAGATTGCTTTTTGCTCCTTTGTCTTAACATTCCTCTGGATTCCTGCCGATGAGCCAGTTGTGGGGTCCCAAGCACTTCCCATATTGGCTGCCCCTCTGTGATATAGGGTAATGGGACAGGCCCCTGGATTTTGCTGAACCCTGGTTCCCATGGAGGTGGCAGGTCATGGTTTGGGCTTCTCCAAACCCGTGCAGCTACATTGAGGCTTCCCCAATGGCCAGGGTTGTGTGGTGACGGGGCTGCTTCTCCACGCCTGCATGTCTACACCAGAACTCCCCTGATGGCAGCAGGTACACAAGGGAGTGTTTGTCTAATTTTCCTTGTGGGTTCTGGCTGCCTGCAGGAAGAAAGCCTTCTGACGGCAGTCAGGCATGCAGGGGCAGATCTAGCTGCATCTCCCTGCCCATGCTGGCTGCCCAAAGGAAGCAAGGGTCTCCGGAGGCAGCCTGCAGGCACATGGGGGTGAATCTGGCTGTGCGTCTATGCCCGCACTGGCCGCCCACAGGAGGTGAGCTTTCTGATGGTGGCAGTGATCGATGTGCAGTGGTGGATCAGGCTGCCCACAGGAAGCCAGCCTTCCAATGGTCTATCCCCACTTTTGTAATAAAAATAATTTCCAATGTCCACATAAATCAATACCATGTTGAATGAGTATAGCAAATATTGCATATCATTCACCTGCTATCTTCTTTGTTGCCTATGTTGGTGATGATCCTCTTTTTAATCATTCTAAATATCTTATTGTTAATTTTCATAGTTGTTTTACCAACATTCTCAACCACATTGTATATATTTGACAAAGATCTACACTTGGCTTAACAGGTGTCCAGGAGCTAATAATTACTACAGAAAAATGTAACTTATCATGGTTGAATGTCAAAGAAATATGGAAACAAGTGAATTTTTTTTTGCCAACCATGCAATAATTCATTCCCCACCCTCCAAGACTACACGTATCCAGGAAGATCGATGGTCATGACTTTATAATAATAACTCAAATGCTTAAATATCATATTAGTTTTCTGTGGAAAATTCACTCTACCTGCCTTCACAAGATGTTTTCATGTCTTGTCTTGGCTTTTCAAAATTCTTACCTCTCACCCTACATGGATTTGAGCTGGTGATGCTACATCATACTTCATTACATAAGAAGACAGTGGAGAAGTGCTTTAATGGTTTTCCAGAGTGTTCATGCCATCTTCATTTCTTCATTTTACAGTCAAGAATTACTTCTCAATTCCTGATTTTGGATTTTGGAACATATTCATATTAATCTTCTGATGGATTTAGTTATGTTTTTTAAATCTCCCTAATCTCTAGTATGACTATACTTTCAAATCATAATTTTTATCAGCATCTTCAAATATTCAGTTTACTATATGATACATTTCACAGTTGTTGGACAGAATGCAAAGGAATATAAACTGTAGGGATGGATACATGAACAGAAAAATGGTTCTTTTAGAATTTGCTGAAAGATGACACTACTAACAAGGTATTCAGGTTCAGTTATTACACTATGCTTACAGGTGACTTTATATGAGTATGATGCAAATTTGACGTTATATTTTATAGCTATATGATATACAATGACTGCTTAATAAAATCATATGTAAGAATACCTCTAGATAACCTAATGCAAAAGATATTTATCTTGAAGGAAAAAAAGACTGATTTGCTCTATTTCTCATTAAGGACAACTGACAGAGTCAGTCATTTGTAATCACAACAGGAGTAGAAACATGAAAGATTTTAATGAATGTTTTTACTTTTTTATGATTTTTTGGAAAAAAACAAAAAACTTATTGAACAATTTTTTTAAAAGTTAAATAAAGAAAACAAAACCAAAATCAATTAAACTTAATGACCTATGAGCCTTTGTATCTCATTGCTTATTATTCAGGCACATAAACTTGAAAAAAGTGTGAAGACAAACCAATATTATAAAAGATTTCAGGTTGAGATCACTCTATTAACATTAAATCAGATGGTGATGTGTTTCAAGAGATTTAATGTGAGTGAAATGTATGCAGGCTGGTTCCTTTATCTCATGCAAAACACTAATGTGTTCTTGAATGGCCTAATCTCTTATTTTAAAACATTCCATGGAGGAAATTTTGAGCTTTCTCAATTTCATTTAATTCATTTTATTTTTAAAGTTGACTCTTTAAATAAAGAGCATGAATTGTGTAATGTGGATGGTATTGCTGAGAATGACCATCACACTGATAAAATGTTGCTTGTAATTTCACACACTGCCAGTTTTAATGAGGAGGTAACAGTTTATTTATTTTGAATGTTCCCTTTCCCAGTGCTATTTGAGAACTCACTAAATGTGTCCCCTCCTCTCCTCTCCTCTCCTCTCCTCTCCTCTCCTCTCCTGTCTTCTCCTCCAGTCTCTTCTCTTCTAGTAAGTGAGATGCAAGGACAAAAGTAAAACAAAAACCAACTGAAACTTAGCATATGAGTTTATAAGTTTATACAGTACCAGTCCTGTTTCTGCAGAAGTACTTTCACAAAATTTTCACTATATTTTCTTTTAAATTATAAATGCTCTTTCTATGAGGGCATGATGCCATAAAAACAGATGGTCAGGGAATTAGATAGCTGGGAGATCATGTTTATTTGTCAGATTTGCTTATAAAAGGTGATGTTCACAGAATGGTAAATGCTGTTCTCTCAAAGTTTCTCTGCCTTTAGAATGACCATTCCTCTATGGTATTTGAGCCTAATTTGAAAACAAAAATTAATTCTGGCTTATGGTCAGACCTGTAAAAACACAGATTAAATGAATCATTTTTGTTAGTGGATAAGTATTATAATAAATTATTGAATGACACTTCCACTAAATTTATTCACAAAAACAACCTTTGAAAGAGGCATAGGTGTTATTCTTAATAAACAAAGATTTAAGAAGTTAGAAACATGTTGTCATTGTTTTCCCTGGTACAAACAAGGACAATGCATTTCTTCAGTATTTCATCACTAATTCTCTGGAATTTTTTCTTGGGTATTTCTTTTTAAAAAGTTGTATATTTATACATATAATTTACTTAAGTTTTGTTTTATAAATATGGAACAAACTTTGGAAAGTTGGCCCAAGTCTCACAGAGAATCATTATTTGTTAAAATATATCTATTCTTCACACTTTTCAAAGTAAAATGTATATTTCCATAAAATGTGAATGTACTTACCTCATATTTATCAATGCATTTTAAATCTTTGAGGACTGAAAATATTTGTCATTCTGCTATAGTTAGCAATTATATTCACTTCTTTATTATTGTAAACAATGTTGAGAAGTTTTACAGTTACATGTTGTATTGATTTTCAACTTGACTAAACTAATAGTCTCCTGAGACCTAACTGGATGGCAAAGGCCTAAACTCATTAATGGCTCAAGTTGAACGGACCATTCTGAGGTGGAGTCTATTTGGTGGGTTGTGTTGTTATAACCTTAGAGACCACTGATCTCTGTCCTTTTGCTCCTTTACTCTATCCCCATATTCATTTCTGGTTGCTTTTGAGGTGATAAACTTTTCTCTGACATGCTGTTTCTGCCATGGTCAAACAACAATAAACTGAAACTCTGACCTCAAATCAACTTCTCTTCCTTAAAATTGTGTCAGCTATTTTTTCTTAATAATGGTAAAGCTGACTAATACAGAAAATTGAGACCAAAGAAGTGGACTAGTTACTGTGGCTGTACTAGTAATGTGATTCATAAGCCTTTGGAACTGTGTCAAGAGAGGGGTTTAAAAGGCTTGGAGATTTGGACTAGAGAACCCCTATGCTGTTAAGCAGAACCTTATCAGTGCTTTGTGTGGTAGCTCAGACACCAGAATGCTGACAGGTTTGTAGAAACTAAAGGTTATGCTCATGAAGTTTCAGATGGGAATGGGGAGTCTATTTGTTAGACTAGATGCCATAAAATTACATTCGGACAAAAAATTTCCCAGTATTCTGTCCAGATTCTACACTCAGATGGAGGTTGTGATTAAAGGTAATTAACTAATTAATTTGGGGAGATGTTTCTAGTCAGTCCAGTGTTCAGCATAAGAACTACTTGCTGCTTTCACCATATTTAGACTGAGAATTCAGAGCAAAAAGTGGAGCTGAAAAATCTGAAAAACTTCCACTTTGACCAGAAAAAAAAAAAAAAAACACATGCAAAGTCAAAGCCAAAAAAAATAGATGCTAGGAACACTGCATATCTGCCAAGGAAAGCTACAGGAGGCAAATGAAAGGAGCCCATAAGAGAGGCCGTGTAGGCTACAGTCAGCATGACCATAGGGCCAGGACTGAGTCAACATTTTACAGTTCATGTGTTATTACCATGTGCCTTGGGTGATGCACATAGAGCTATAGGGCTTAGAGTATGCCCTGTTGGGTTTCAGCCTTGCTTTGGTCTTATTGTTTTCTGTTCTTTCCTTTTGAAACGGGACTATTTTTTCTATACTAATGTGTCTTGGGATGTTGTAGTTTGGTTTTTGAATTTTATAGGTGTTCACAGCTCATAATTTACATGGAGCCTCACAAGAGACTTTGATTTGTACCTTTTGACAAAGAAATTAGTGCATATCACATTAGGCAGAATCATGAACTTGTTATTCTGCTTATTTGGAGATTAAGTATGCTTTGGAGATGAGATGTAATTAGCTGCCAAGTGGACAAAGGTTAGAACTGTGTAAACTAATCTTGATTGCTAAATTGACTGGATTAACAGACTTCTAAAGAGGTAATTGAGTTGGGAGAGTACTAACCTCATCCATTGTTAACCCACTGACTAGGGGTTAGGGGGAGGAAATATCCTATGGGAGAGTGGAATTGAGGACTATTTCTGGGCCCTTGTTCCTTTCTTTGGGATCTTTCCTTGGTCTATGTATCCTGGCTTTAATTGAAGTGATCAGCTTTTCTCTCTCATGATATTTCTGCTTTGGAGCTGGCCATCTATGAACAGAAACATCTCAAATGATGATCCCAAATCAACTTCTCTTCCTCAGGTGGTAGGTGTCAAGTATTTTGTCCTAGCAACAAAAAATCTGATTAAGATAAATGTGTACACTTGTTATGGATTGGAAACTGGTGATCAACTTAAGCCCAGTGGAATTAAATCACCATGGTGCTGAGCATAGATATTTCACCTGAGGAAAGTTGCCAGCATAAATGGAGATGTGAAGAAGGAGAAGGAGGCATTGAGGCATCAAGACATTGTGGGTTCTCCTATGTGTTGCTGTTTGAGCTGCTGGTTCTCCTGGAGAAGCTCTGGTCCTCACATTGAGCATTGCTTCCTGGATCCAGAGAGGAAAACGTGTGCCACTTAATCTCCAGGATGAATTTGTCATACTGGCTTCCTGGCATGTACTTGACTGTGCTTAACATTAGAGGAGCTCGGGGCTTCCATGTCCCTGAGGATGGCTGTGGTGCTTGGCAGGACAGCCCTGGTCTTTGTGTTGAGCGCGACTTCTGGTCTCCAGGGTAGAACCCCCTCAATCCACCAGCACAGCTCCTTCACCCTGCTGGCCTAGACTTCCCAGCTTCCACTGCTGACCTTTCAGCCTTCCCAGCATATATTCTGTCTTTGGTGTTGTGGACAGATTTCCTGCACTTTGTGTTAACTCTGGGTGACCATCATAAAATAATATTATAAATTCCATGTCCTGATTTTATTTGTTCTCTTCACAACCCCTGACTACAACAACACTCATTATTATCCCATTAGAAATTTGACATATAAACATTTTATTTATTGATCATGTTATGCTATTTTTTAAAGCTTTTTATACATAAAACAATTATGTTTTATCTCTGTCTTGTTTGAAGAAACTCTTCTTTAAGTAAGATACATATTAAAGTAGAAGCAAATATTCATTAAAGATGGAAATTTCATTGTATAGTATAGTTTATTTAGGAAACAAATGCTAGTATATAGTCATAGAAATATACGTTGGAAAATAAACCTAAGTAAATACAGCAAATTTGATGAAAATATGTTTTTGTTTTGTTTTGGTTTGGTTTTTGGCTTTTTGAGACAGGGCCTCACTATGCAGTTCAGGCTGGCCTTGAGCTCACTTTATAGCCCAGGCTGGTCTCGAACTTGCAATTATCTTTTTGCCTCAGCCTCTGAATAGAAATATAATATATAAGTTCATTAGACAGAATTATCTGCTAGTATTTTCCTATGTACTGGCAGAGAATAGGAGAATTTGAAGTTAAAAACAAAAGACCAATTACCATAGTACTCTCTCAAAATTAAATACTTAGGTGTAAATATGACAAAATACATATAAAACAAATAAAAAACATATTAAAAGTATAGACAAATATTCCATATTAATGGATAGATGATTGATATTCTCAAGATGTCAGTTCTATCCAAGTGAACTTGTAAATGCAGTGCAATCATAGTCAAAATACCTGCAAAATATTTTGAGGATGTCTTAGTTAGTTTTCTCATTGCTGGGATAAAATACTTGATACCCACAAGTCAAAGAAAAAAAGGTTTATTTTGGCTTACAGTTTGTGGAGTTTTCATTTCATAGTTAGCCAGTTCAGAAGCAAGGCAGCATGGCTGAGGGACACGGCAGAGGAAAAACAGTCCATGGCAAGACAGGCAGGAAACAGCAAATCAGCTGAACTTTTATCAAGCCTTTGGGTGGTGCTGCCAACACCCACTGTGGGCCTTTCTATTATCCATTCCCAGAACCATGCTAATCTGTAAACTAATTCAGTAGCACACTCTCTTCGTGCCAGTATTACATGTTCTAGATCCTGTCACCTCTGAAGAATCATACCTATCAGTGCTTGAGACTTTGGGGAAATGTCTAGATAGGAACCAAAAAAAAGTAATTCTCTAGTTTATATAGAGAAATCAGAGACCTAGAGAGTTGGAATACCTAATGAAACATTAAAAAGTAGAGCAAAGTTGGACAACTAACACTATACAACAAGAAGGCCTCATGCATGTCATAAAAATGACAAGCTATACTTCACTGAAATCAAATATTTGTATTCTGAAACAATTACAGTCACAGAAAAGGATGGCACGTCACTGAGTGGGAAACATTTTTAAAAAATGTATCTTATGAAAGACTACTATGTGAAATATGCAAATAACACTTAAAATCTAATAAAAAGAAAACAATCACCCTGATTTAAATGACTCAATCCTTATCTCATACCACACTGAGTGTTACAAACACACACTCATTGAATATGAAAAGATATTCTACATCATATGTCTTTAGATTAATGCACATTAAAGTAGTAATACAATAACACTTCATACTTGTTAGACTTTCCAAAACCTAGAACCATAGTAAGACCAGTTTCTTAGAGTATGAAAAACAGCAGAATCTGTTACTCATTGATGGAGGCAGTGGGAAATGTACACCCATTTTGAAAATTAATAAAAATATTTTATAACTAATAGAATTATAATATTTTCTAACTTTGTTCTGCTTACCACTAGGGTAAATATTGAAATATATACATACATTTTCTCTGTTTTGAGAGCTCTTTTGGAAAATTAAGCATTTCTTGACCAATGAAAAACTGTTCACATTATTTTACACCAAGACAATATTCTATATTATTGGTAAACAATTATCTTTGTGTAATTTATAGTGTTTACAAGTATAATAATTGACTTTCCTTTTATGAGTTGCTCACTTTTTGAAATAAATTATTTAAACTCAAAGGAAAGTATGCCGGCCAAGTACATAACTATTAATAAAACGAAACATTAAAGAATCATTCATCCAAGAGGCATTAAATGCTTTTTAAGTTGTACTTTATTACTGAATAAAGCCTACTGAAAATTATAAATAATTTTAGACAATGCAACTGACTACAGTGTAAATGCTACTTTGTATCACCTGTTTTAGTATAACAATCTTTCACAGATTATTTAATAAATACTATTTTTCTTTCTATTTTTTCAGGTTACATTCTTTGAATGTTTTGTTCTACAAAGATAAATGTTCTTGTTGACACATACAGCATATTACAAAGCAGAGAGAAAGGATTCATCCTGTAAAGTTAAATATTTTCCATAAAGTTTACCTATTGTTTAAACTATGACCACTACTGTATTATACTATTTACTTAATAAACCTCAATTATCTCTAGAAAAGTAATTATATAGCCTTCATTCAAGTCACCGCACTAGACAGACCATGTTGGAATTCATTATGTTTAATAAACATTGGTAAGGGATCTTCAGTCTTCATTTGAGTCACTGGCAATTAAAAGGGAAATATTTTCTGGAAATTGTCAGGGGAATGTTTGAGGTATCAGGCATCTACTTAAAGTTACTAGATAGAAGGTTAGAGAATATGAATCCATTTCTTTTCTAACCACAGGTAGGATTATCCACAATATAATTGGATGATTGAGCATACTGGGCTATGAGTTAGACAGTTAAATAAAACTAAATTTATTAGAAGAGTGGCTGAGGGATTCTAATCCATGTGTGGGCCAAAGAGTGGCTGTGCATTTAAAATAATGTGCAATGGAATGTATCATAGGGAACAAAGACATCTTGGGTTAGGGTAATAAGATAAGCTCAAACTTTAGAAGGTGAATTTTAGGACTAATGCTAGGAATCCAATTTATATTGAAAATGCTGTATTTAATAGCTTTGTTTCTGGACTTTTTGAATTTCAATGTAAGTAAATTTCCAGCTGGAAAGGTGAGCAGTTCATGAGGTAGAAAAATAGCTTGTAAGTTCCAGTCTGTAGATAGGCCTCAGTATTCAAATGAGATGGGATCAGTTTAATGAAACTGCAAAGGATTTCAAGATACATATGAAAATGTTTTTCTTAGATTGTTTTTTATTTTTAATATTGTAAGTGTTTATTATGAGCACAACATTTGCCTTTTGCAAGAGATAATTACAATATTCTAGTTGTGTTCATAATTCTGGGGATTAGCTGCACATGGCCGTCAGCTCACCCAAGCACCGTATATGTGCCTAGTAACTTTGGCCAGAACTTTCTGGAGAGCTGATTTTAATCACTGAATCTTATCAGTTCTGTGTATTGGGTCAGTCAGACCATGGTCCTTGAGGCCTCACAAGACCTGGCCTTGACAACCAAATTCAAGCCTCCTCTCATCAAAGATTTTGTATTCCTTCTCTGACATTCTTGTCACTGGGCTCCCTGAAATGCTTATCAATTAGAAACAAGTTTCTTAGGGCTGGGGGTTTAGCTCAGCAGTGTAAGTGCCTGCTTCGCAAACATGAGGTCATAAGTTCAATTCCCAGTACCAAAAAAAAAAAAAAAAAAGAAGAAAAACAGAAACAAGTTTCTTTACTCTCTGAATCTCCATATAACAGTCCTTTTTCATTTCTTCTACAAAATATGCTTCCAAAATGCCTTCAGTCTATAAAATGGTATATAACCAGCCAGAGACTTAGAGATTCCTAACCATCAATGTCCTCCCTGCCACCAACTCCTACTCCTCATCATTGTGACCATGATTATGAAATCTGTAAATATGATAACTGCATATTTCCTCACCTATATCCCCATGCTCTTCCTATTCCACTCTCTTCTTTCTTCCAAAACTTTACTTTAATTATTCTGTTATAAAATTTTATTTTATTTTTCCATGAAAAAATAAAGTACTGGGAGCCATCATATGTCCTTTCCAAAGGTTTGTTTGCCAATAGAAACTTTCCTTGTCAAGGTCAAAACCTTTCCAAGGTAGCTCACACTTGGTGGCTGAGTGAGGTAACGCACAGAGTAACCAAAACTTCCTGGTTCAACATGTTACATCAATGAGCAGGACTGTTGTTTTTTCAATGTCTAATGGGCCATAACATCTCTAGTCCTTATTGTCATTTCTCGTCCTCATCTTCGCAATGCTGTTTTCTCCCTACCACTGAAAGGTAAAGATCTCTAAATAGCACTTTCTTCCTCAGTATATTCTTCTAGAGGCCTCTACTTGTTACAAAACTAGGACAACAAAGCATCAAGATGACCTGAAAGAACAAGACAGGATACATGGATTTTGGAGAAAAACTGGAAGGGCATGTTGTCATGGAAACATGGCAGAGTAAGAATATAAAGAACATTTATAGGTTCAGTGGCATATGCCACCTGACTGCCTGGGATTGGAAGAAAAAACAAACAGCAGTCACTGATCACACAAGAAATTTGGCTCTGAATGAATCAAGGCAGAGGGGAAACACGCAGGTAAAGGATGGGTTTTATTAACTGAAACTGGACATCTTTAACATAGTGAAATGAAGGAATTAAAAAATGAGGGGAACCAAGGATGAAGCTAAGAGGTGAGAAACTACAGAGAAACAAAGAGAAGTTACACTGTCATGAGCATCAGAACCAAGATTTGAACACAAGTAGTCCGACTTCTGAGTCTAAGTTCAGAATCATATGAAATAAAATGTAGTGAGGATGGTTGTGAAAGGCTTCAATTACAGAAAAGTTATACACTAACAAATTCATTGAGTTGATATAAATTAAGCAAAGGAAAAACTTTCTAATAAACTACAAAAGAAATAATTTACTGTATGGTTGTTCTATTGATTAACCAAATGTATGCTACCAAAATATTAACAGCTGCAGGCATGTCTTTGGGCAGAAAAAAATTCTTATTTGGTTTCTTCAGGAAAGATAATTTGTATTTATTCCTAAAGGGAATAAAATAAATCATACAGGTTAGAGTTCCTGTCATAATGATATAAATATTTTCCTTATTTTCCAAATCCCACACAAGGCTTATTGTGGCATGCACAGCTGCTAAATTCATTATTCACGGCATGAGTAATAGGTGCAGATGTTCCCACTGATTAATGAGGTATGGCTATATTTATGGTGGTTTCTGTGTAGCAGCTATACAATTATTGATACTGTCAGGACAAGGGTAAGGTTTCATGACAATGGGATGCAGATAGTCCTGCTGGCCTGTCCTTGCTCTCTACCTTATTCCTGTGCAACTGTTAGATCTTTCCTTGTACCGAGCTACCTCTCATCTTCCACATTCCCTGACATAATGTTTCCTGCAATGCACACATTGTGTATTACTGGAGAAGGCATATTTTTCTTGTTTCTTCTGTCTTATAGCATTTCAATTAGCTTGTGATCTCTTTGGTTATCTGAAATGGCAAAGAAAGGCAACTGCAGTATGTGATATTCATTTCCCTAATGGGGTGATTGTTTCTTGTCTTCCCAGTTTGGTAGCTCTTGCTAATTTATGAAGAAAGAGTTTTAGATTTTTGGAATTTTAGAAAATTAACTTTGGGGAAGTGAACAGACCAAGTTGCCAGTAAAGTATATTTGAGGTCATTTTCTGTTGCTTTAAGCATATTTTCAATTGAATTCATTTTGAGTTTTACTGAGATTTTGGGATGAATGCTTATGTTATTCTTTTTTCAGTCCTGGGCATTGAACCCAGGGCCATCCCATAGAGCTAAAACACAAATCCTTTCATTATTTATTTATTCTTATTTTGAGACAGTTTTTAAGTCCCTATGTTGCTCAGGCTGGACTTGAACCTGTGATCCTTCTGCCTTTGCTTCCAAGAATTTTAGTGTTACAACACAGACACAAGTGGTTATAAGCTTAGTTTTATGTGTGATCAGGTTTCTTACTTGTAAAATGAGAAAATAAAGGCCTCTTACTTGTACATCATGGTACTTTGGACATAATAGAGAGTTTAGCACATGCTAAATCCATTTTGATTTACACAGACTTCCAGGTAGTCTATGCCCCTTATAAGACAGGGAGTAGAAACTGTTCTTTTTTACTCTTTCATCATCATACAAACATGTATTATCATGCAGGCTTTGATTCTGTCTATGACAAAGAAATCCTTGATAAATGCTTGCTTAATGACTAACCATGATGATGTTTCTTTCATTGTGCTTGCTGTTTCATATGTCTAAGGGTCAGGAAATTAATGATTTATTATACTTCCAATTTAAAAGAGAGGGAAAAATGGTCTCTGTTTCTCTGATATTCATATTAATATTTCATCCAATCAGTCATTCAAGGGTCTTGAACTTAAATTATGCACTTATGAATCTTAATGAATGAGTCCACTAGGGGTATAATAATATTAAGAATGACAATTCAGACACTTCAGAGATTACAGATCACACATTATATGTATCTTACTGAGTTAACTGGCAGCAGAGATGCAGAACCCTGCACCTTACATGCTGGAGAAGGAAACATTATGATCACACAAAGCAATTTGTGACAAGGAGAAGGAAGAACAAATGTGGTTGGTGCCAATGTCAAACTCGAGGATACAGAATTGCTTCTCTATTACTATCTATGTGCCCTTGAGGAAGTCTGTTAATCTTTGGCACCTCCTTTCCTCATCTCTGCAGTGACTATAACAATCACTTTCCAATTTGTAGCAGATTTAAACTAAAAGCAGACTTTGAAGCAGAAATGAGACAGCGAAAGTGATAAAACTTTGAAAACTACCAAACATTGCAGAAACATTTACTATTTTATAAACTAGAAATACTGTCATTTTTTAGAATAGGGCAAGAACTGCATAAGATGGAACGACCAAAGCAATAAAATGAGAATGGAAAGCAGGACCCAGACTGGAAAGTACCTGCTTTAACAGACATTGCATAGCGGAGATCTGGGAGGAAGAGGGCTTCCTTTTTGTGTTCAGAAGGAGGTAGAATTCTGGAGAACAACCTGGGAATAAAACAGCCCGAAATGTTGTGTAAAGAAGATGGCTTAAAGTAAACGTGATCCAACTCTGTGCCACAAAAGAAAGACATCAGCTTCCTGAGAGCATTAGTTCAGAAATGCTAAATTTCAATGCCATTTGAGAAAATAATCAATCTAATCCCACGATGTTTTGAGGGACCATGATGTACAAGCATAGTATATGTTTCCTGTAATTAGAAGACAGAAAATAGAAGCAAGTTCTGCCCGTGTGCTGCTGGCATTAAGGCTGACCACTGAAGCAACAGCAGCTTTGGTCAGTGAGGTTCCCCTAGGTTATGGGGATTCTCTCAGCATAGTGAGCTTTTTCAATTCCATGGATTCATTTTTTATTTCTAAGCTGATCCTGAGAGCCTCGTCTAATGCCATTGACTAAGCAACCATCACTGGCTGTCATCACCTGACTTTGTTGCTGGTTGGTCACCTTCCTATGTTATTTACTTTCTATATCAAGGCCTCAGTTTGCCTACCTATGCTCTCCTCAATATAAACGTGAATTTAATATCCTTGCATCAAATGATGATGTGTATAGATTTGACTGATTATACTTCCCATTTAGTGACTAAGTGTTTGAAAAGATGAGACAGATAATTGTTATTGCTGGGTAACATGGGTACTTCTATCTTAAGCTCACAGAACCTTCAGTGACATGGTAAGGAGCTCCACAAAGCTGGCTAGTAACAATGCAAATCACCGTGCTGGAGTGCTTAAAACTTTAATGTACTTTAATAATCCAAAATTCATTTAGTTCTAAAAATGTTAGTGTGGCCCTGCAGTTATTTTTCATTTACAAAGTTACACACCATTTTTCATCTTTTTCTGTTCCTTTCTGAAAAGGCAGATTATATTTTTATGACAATTTGGACTTGTCTGAATCTAAAAATGCACACAAAACATTAGAAGTATGCACAAGAAGGAAACAGTCTCTGTTGGAAACCATAATTTCTGTGAGTTAACTGTAGAGGCAATAGGGCCTACTGATTTCAATTTGAAATTCTGAATCAGGTTTCTTGGGTATGAATTTTGTTTACATGTGTGAACTTGTCAAATTATGTAACTTCTTAATTTATTCTTTCTTCATCTGTAAAAATGGACAAAGTTAGAAACCGTTAGGTTTTTGAAAATAATCGCTGTAATATGTAAGCCCTTTAAAGACAAGCTAGGCTAAAGTAATCAAGAATTTTGTGCATCCAATAATAATTAAATGCCTTTCTTTTTAAGTGCATCCAAAAATTTGGTTTTCTTATCACCTTAAATATTGTGAAGAAGTATGACTTTTAAAAATGACAACAGTATAGCTATAAATCACCTTAAATAATTGTTCCTCAAAAATTTCTTTGAAGAGACAGGATACTTTAGTGACTTCTTTTGTAAGGTGGTGTGTACAGTTTACTTACTTGCAGTCTCTGTTAGGATTTTTTAGGATGTTTGTTGTTATTACATTGCTGTTAAGGAAAGTGTCTCCACAAATGTTATATAATCCTAGGTGTCTTTAATTTGCCCTAAGAAATATGACATCACCTCATTTTTATTTGTAATGATTTCCCCTTTAAATCTATATTGTTTAGATTGTGTTGTGACAACCTTTATTGGGATGTTTTCTGTGTGCAGAAATTATGTAAGTCAGGTATTGGTTTATATCTAAATGTTCCTCAAAAGCTTCCGGTGGAGCTTTTGGGAGATGGCTGAATCTAGGGTGTGTGGATATGAATTAAAGGTACATGGTTACTAAGTTAGTCCACTGATGGGTTATCATAGTCTACTGAGTGTGGGTTCCACCAACCAATAGACTTTGAGCTTGAATAGAATAAAAAGGAAAGGGAAACTTGCGGCTCCCTGCTTGCTAACTCCCATGCCATGAACCGTTTTTCCTTTGCAATGCGCTTAGCATCCCCCCTGCTTTGGAGCCAGCCAACTATGGACTGAAAACTCGGCAAATTGTGAGCTGAAATAGATCTTTCTTCCTTTAGGTGCCAGATATTTTGTCCCAGCAATAAGATAGTAAATAAGGCAATGAGGCACTATTATAAGTCAGGGCTTTACAAATTTTTCACCCAAAATTCTGCTAAAAGAACTTGTGCATCCTTGGAGCTCAGATTGTAGTTAGAATAACTATCTTAAAATCTCCTGATTTTTAAAATTTCCTATTTCAATCTAAAAAAAGCATGCGACATATAATATGCTTGTTATGCTTTATTGTATAAATAAATTTAAATTACTTGGCTATATGATTGATATTTACTTCTAAAAGTTGAGATACAATCAACATTTTAGGTTGATGAGCTATATTTATCCTATAGTTTGACAAACTGTAGCACAAAACTACACCTGTGTCAGATGAAAAAATGTAATGGTTGAACTCTTTAGTAATTTTTCTAGTTTCTTCTCTCCTTCACTAACTTCTTAAAGATTTCCTTATTACCTTGGTACCTTGTATCTGATTGCATATTTTCTGCAGTTGCTCAACATCCTATACCAATATTTTGTATTTTTCATAATAATCAGAGCACTGACACTACCCAAAAGCAAAAGAGAGCTTTAATAAACTAGTAAATAGTGAATTTTTACAATTATGGTTTATTTGAACTTTTCTGAGCCTCTCAGTGTGTTTACATTTTTAAGGAAAGACTCTAAAGTTAGCTGTATATACATTTATGATTTACATATTTCTCACCTTACACATTTCAATCTTCTTTGTGTGGAAGACATAAATAATCGCAATTTCCTTGTCTGGCTATCGTATACTCAACTCCTGCTTTACGTCCACTAATCTAACTCAATCACTTCCTTTCTCTCCTGTACTATTAAATGAAGTGTTTAAAATGTACAATGCAGATATAGGTAGAAATATAAACTTGCTTTATTTTCCTAATAAATAAATGGATATATAAGAAAGACATTTCTGATGATTAGCTCCCAGGATGAATTTTTACATCTGTGAAATCTATTATAGGTGAGATAAACAAAAGCAACTAATGTTCAATGAACATAGTGATTATAGTCTTATAAACTTTTCTAAGTGGGAAATTTGTAAATGCAATGGTTACTCCTTGTTGATAGTATAACTGAGACTTTGAAATAGTGAAAATAGTGAAAAATATCTCCTTAAGAGAGGTGCCTATTCATACCATATTTTTTATTTTAAAAGTACACATTTGCAGTACATACTGTTTACATTTCTTGTGTTGTCCTGCTACATGTAGAGAACACATCTTATTTCTTTTTTTCATCCCTTTGCCTTGCCCTACTTTCCCCCTTGCTCTATCTCTTGATCTTCATATTTGAAAAAAAAACCTTCCCATTTACAGTTATATTTTATTTTGCTACTCATCCTGATTTTCCTACTTCCATTTCCTGAGTGCTGAACCATCAGCCCTGGTTTGAGTTAGATTTAGGACTTACAAAACAAAATTTCCTGGTTACACTGTATATTCTCCTACTAATTTGGAATTTTATTTCATACTGAAATTCATTACATTGGAAAATAGTAAGTAATACAATACCTTTCTTACTCCTTCATTAAACTACTTCTTTTCTTCTTTAGTTTTTGTCACATCCTAAAGGTATTTGCATTGTTCAACAATATTTTAAAATATATATTTCTGCATGTTTGATAACATGTTAATTTTTTTAAAGAAAGTGAAACCTCAAATCAAAATAAAAATTTCTTTGGGTACAGTTTAGATTGTCTAACAAAACCAAATTTATTTTGAACTGAAATATTGTTCATCACAATACATTACTATAGCAAAAGCAAAATATTTTGAGAAATTGCAAGTTTGAATGTGAATCCTGTGTCTAAATTAGGAATCTCATATTCAGTGACCTGAGTTTTGGTGCACATTCAGAATGGAGCCTGGTATATACTAGGCAAATTAACATAAAATGTTGAATGTATTCAGGAACTCTCAAGCTACCAATGAAATAAATTTAAAAGCAAAATTTTTATCCTAAATTGTGCTTTAGGTTCCTAAGAAGAAAAGGAAACAGAAAGGAGGGTGTGTTCAAAAAAGATAAAGAGACAGTAGAATTACAAATCTTTGCAAAGCATACTATTGTGATGATTGCTTCAAAACTATCAGAATAATGCTTTTCTGTTGTTATTTTGTTTAACTTTTGGTGACTTTTTGTTTGCTTTGCAATGCTTAAAATATTTAGTACTCAAAACGGTATTACTCTTCAAAATTTGCTTTTCAATTCTATTTCTTATTATATCTTTCACAGAGAATTCTCTAGAGTGCACCAGTCAAGTAAGCTCTATTTTATAATTCCAGACATGTAATTATACATTATGAGTATCCAGTTTAAATTTTATCCTTGTAAATGATTTTTAAAACAATAATTTTCTTGAGTTTTAAAATGAATTCCTCAAATATTAACAAGTTTTAAAGTTTCAAGGGTAATGATAATTTATAAATTATAAAAGTACTTTTTCCTTCATGAATGTCTATTGATTCATTTCATTTAGCATTTATTTCCCGACTACTTTCATAATCATTGTACCAAGACGTGAAATACCGAAGTGGCAAGTTTTCATTTAATCTATATTTTTCTTTCATAGTCACATAACAAATTTTAAAGATCAAAGCATCATAAAAAAGATTTTTCCATGTTAAGTAGATTTTATTCTCTTACAATAGGTTTGAGAAACTAAAATAAAAATATTACATATTTTATATCATTCTCTTTCAAACAGGAAACCAGTGAGCAATTAACATCACAAGTGACTTTAAAAATTGCTTTTTAATAAGAAACACATCATAAAATAAGCAACTTAATTTCTAATAAATTAGTACATTTTTATTATTCTATGCAACCTTTATTTTTTTGAAAATATGGAGTAAATATTATTTGAAAACTACTCTTTTCCATTAATTGTTTCAAAGAATCTGTGGCATCTCAGTTTTCTGAAATTAATGTAAATGTAGCCAGACTTGAAATTGCCACTACACACACACACACACACACACACACACACACACACACACAAGCACAAATGCACACTTTAAGTCAATATTTTACATGTATAAAAGGACATAAATATTTCTTATGCATAAATTATATTAAAATATATTTAAGATGCAAAATAAATATATATCTTAGTCTTTTAAAATCACCTATGTTGTAGATTTATTAGCAAATTGTATGTATTTATAGGCTCACTTCATAGCTATTTTGAGTTTTTTCCCATAGAATTTTTGAATTAGTTTTCCAAATAAAATGACCATGTATCTAGATATTTCTATCAAATATTATAAAGACATATTGTCAGGCAGAAGTTTTAAAAAAATCAATTGAAAGCATTACAAGCATACTCCCTAAATGAAATTGAAATAGGAAAGAAGTAAACCAGTATTAAGAAAAATTGGGAAAATGGGAGGGAATACAGTATTTTATACACACCTGTCTGCATATTTTGCCTGTATTCTGTATTAACTTTAATGGAAATATCTACTAGATTTTCTAATTTCAATGCCATATTTGAACAGAAATTCTGAGTGAATCCCTTGCTCTATAAAAATTGCATTCTTCATTAAATACAACTTTTACAGGTTTGCGATGATGATTAATTTTTGTGCTCTGTTGTATAGCTTATAGTCTGTGGTTGTCTTAGCAAACACTAGTATAAATGTTGCTGTGAGGTATTTTTGATATGATTAATGTTTATATTAGTATATTTTGAGTAGTGATTAATGTTTAGCATTAGTATACTTTACTTTGTATATTTATCATGTAATTATGTATAATGAATTTACTTTGTATATTACCCTATCAATTTAAGGCTGTAAGATAAGGGTAGGATACCCAAAAACAAAACACTATCTCAAGAATGCAACACAGAAACCCTGAATTTTCACTCTATTGGTTTTTACTCAGAATTCAGACTGAAGTCTGACACATAAACTTCTTCATTTTCATATGGTCTATCCTACAGATTTTAAAATAGTCTTCACAGAGGAGATTTCATTGAAATACTATCCCTGTCTCTGTCTCTTTTACTCCTTCTTTCTCTAATGAATTAAATGATAGATTGATAGATATGTAGATGAATATCCTGCATTGTTTCTTATTCTTTCTTTTTCTGTAGAGAACTAAGAGGAATGCATTTACTGATTTGAAAAATATAAAAACTAAAAGGAGTATTTTCAAGGTGCTCCTACAGTATAAAATTACTAAAGTAATTTAAAAACACAAAAAATAAACTTGAGTTTGGCTAGTTGTGAATCAAAGTTGAGGTCTTCAAGACAAGAAGTTGGATTTGGTGGTCCAGAATCTGACCATTTGTGGCTGAGAACCAGAAACACAGAGGAAGATAACTGGAGCAAATCACCTGGTGGCCAGAAGATACTAGGTGAGTTTGAGGTGCTCAGAGTTTGAGTCTTACTCTGTTAGTAATAAATCTTGTGATGCTGGACTTTACTTTCTTTACTTTGTTGATGCAACATTCTTAAAGGGGATTAAGTAGTTCTGGGTCAAGACTGTCCTTGAGTTAATATTAGGGTTTTTAAAATTTTTTTTATTTTTTGGTACTAGGGATTGAACTCATGACCATGAGCCTGCAAGGCAGGCACCTATGCCGCTGAGCTAAATCCCCAGCCCCTACATTAGGTTTAAAGTCAGCTTATAATACTACTTTGTCCTGTAGAAGCTCTCTATAAAACAATAAAAATAGGTTGCACAGGAAATAATTTCTATATTTCAAAAGAGACTATCATTATAAAAATCAATAAGAGCTAAATAATGTAGCTTCCAAAGATTATATATGTTGGAATATCAGCTTCAAAATATATACAATCATTGCTTGTATTCAAAAAAATATCAGCTGGATGAAAATATTAGCATATACTGAGGAAGAATCAGAATATGCAATTGGGGAAAATAGCTTCTTAGATAAGAAATGTAAGTATGAAAGTATGATATATATACAAATGATATTTTGGAACTTATTTACTTTTTCCACTTCTTACACTAGGGAGACAATATGGTGTTTACATATGCAAGTCTGATTTATTTCACTTATGAGTGTGGTCTCAAGTTGCATCCATTTACCTATAAAAGTCTCAAATTTATCCTGCTTTATAGCCAAGTAGTACTTGATTGTATAAAAATACCATATCATTTTACTCATTCCTTAGTTTAGAACTTTTGACTTGTTTCCTAGATTTAAGTATTACAAATTATACTGCTATAAACAAGGATGCACAGATATCACCATGGTATCATGTTTTTAATTCTTCTGGGAAAATACCCAGAATGGTAATAGCTGGATTGAATGGAATCCTAGTTTTTAAGGAATCACCATACTGATTTTCACAGTGGTTACACCAATCTACATTCCTACCCACAGTGGAGAAGGGTTTCTTTTTCCCCACAGCCCTACCAGCATGTTATCGGTTCAGTTTTTGCTGATAGCCATTTTTTCTGGGTTGAGATAGAATCTCAGTGTTGTTTTAATTTGCATCTGTTGAATGACCAATAGTGTTGAACATTTTTTCATGTATTTATTTGCCATTTGTATTCCAAATTTTTTAAAAAACCATTAAATTAAAAAATTATAGTAATGCTGTCTCTAGATAGATAAATTACAATTTTCAGACCACCAAGTGTTTTTATTTTATGGAAAAAATTTCAAAATAAATAGAATAAAGATAGCTAATACATTGCATATTATCTTCAAAGTAGTTACTCAGAATGCAAGATATGGGCATAAAAATTCTCTAACTGATATTAACACAAACCTTTTTTTTCCAATCAACTAAGTGAAACGACTAGTCTAACTACCTTGTTTTTATCTTTCTTTTTCCTTTCTTCCTTTGCCTTTGCCCCAGCCTAACTCCTCTTTCCTTTTGATCAGTTTCTTCCCATTTCACAATATCTTTTGCAAACTTTTGACCTTACTTACTCTTTGAGTTTCTCACAGCAGGGAAACAACATAATGTTTACACATGCAAGTCTGAATTATTTCACTTATGATATGGTATCAAGTTGCATCTATTTACATATAAGATTCTTAAGTTTATCCTTCTTTATGACTGAGTAGTACTCTTTTGAATGAAAAGGCCACATACTTTTTATTCATTCTCTGATTTATAGGCATTTGGATTGTTTGAAATATTTAACTATTACAAATTGTGCTGCTATAAATATAGATGCACTTAAATCAATGTGGTATGGTGTTTTTAATTCTTCTGGGAAGAAACCCACAAAGCAAACAGTTGGGTGGAATGAGACCTCTAATCCTAGGGTATTTTTGTTTGTTTGCTTGTTTGTTTTTTGGATCTTTATGCTGATTTGTACAGTTGTTGTATAAGGGCACTGTTACAAAAACAGTAAAACCATAGTTATAGAATAGCAAGCTTTTAGACATTATGTCAAGGTAAAAATCAATGAGTGGCCTCTGCCTGTGCTCCTTTTCACATAAGCACTTTGATAAATTCAGTCAGCCTTGACTGTCTGAGTCCAGCTGCTTTTCTGCTGATAATGTACTGGGTCAATTTGACTATGTCAGTTTGTGTTTTCCTTAATTAAAAGAGTATTGTTTCTAGCTTGCTTTGAGGTCTTTGAATGGGGCAAAGTATCTTAATCAAGGACACCTTTAACTTGCTTGCTCCATCCAAACTTGCCTCCCCTTGTCCCCTGGATATTCCTACATTATGATAAATAATTCCTTTATGTAAATCTATTTAGAACTAGTCTGCCTGCCATTATGTAACTTAATTCACACAACCAATCATGTAATAGCCTGCCATTGGGCTTGTACTTTCTGCTTGCAAACTGTATGTAAACTGAACTCCCATGGCTGGAGATCTGGACTCTGTTACAGTCCCCCAGCCTGCCAATGTAATAACAATAAAGTTGCCTTCTAGTTTCCTTGGTGCAAAGAGTTTCCCATTTGGTTTGATACTGGTTTTGCTGCAACAGTTACACCAGTCTAGACTCCTACCAGCGGTGGAGAAGAGTTCCTTTTTCTTCACAGCCCCTCCAGCATTTGTTATTGCTCACTTGACAAGGAGAAATTGATTTAACTCAGTTTTCATTTTTTTCTCACAAATATTACTTACTCTATGTCCCTTCTTAGATAAATTATGTCTATGAAGACTAAAACTTAGCATCCTAAAATTAAGTATTATGAAGCTTATATTATAAATGTTGAATTTCTGTTAAAGTTCTAAAGTCACAGTTCAAACTATGATTCATTCAGATTCAATTGATGGATGTTTCTTTGTTTGTGTTTTGTTTTTTTGAAACAGGGTTTCACTATGTAGTTTAGACTGGCCTTGGATGCACTATGTAGCCTAGACTGGCCTCAAACTTGTGAAGAGTTAGCCTAGACTGGCCTTAGCCTCTTGAGGTTACAAGCTTGCATCGTCATGCATGGATTCCATTAAGTTTTATCTGTTACTGTAATAAATACTTTACATGTATTTTCCAATAAAAAACTCATGGACACTTTCTGACATGATTATACACAACTTTATATGTGAGTGTCCTAAGGTTTAGAAATTTTGATTCCAAAACTTAAGATGGGGAACTAACATTCAGGCTTTGTCTTTCTCTATCTGATCTAAACTCTTGCTCTGATCTCCAAATGATATACAAGAATACCAAAAAACACATTAAAAGATACTGAACATTACTAATTAAGAAAATGCAAATCAATACTATAATGAGATTCTAGCTCACACTTATTAGGATGACTCTTGCAAAAATATAAATGAAAGTTATGACACTTAGAAATTTGCAATGCTTATGTGGGAAGTCAAGGTCCTGAGGTCTGGCTGGCTGCCCTGACAGAAGACAGAGTCTGAGCACACTCAGACTCCCTGTTCCTTGGCACACTGAGTAGAGCATTCCTGCCACAGCCACACCACTTGAAGCCTGCCCCGCAGTGCAGCCTGCCTTCCCTAAGCCTACTTCTGCCCTTCCTGAAGCTCAATCCCACCCTTCCTCTGAGCTCACTTCCGCTCTTCCTCTTCAGTCTATATATACTCCTGCACTTCCGTAATAAAATCGGATCTGCACCATCAGCCTGATCTCTGGAGTTGTGTCTCTGTCACCCCATGCCAGTCTCCCGCAGCCCCCAAAAAGCTACAAATGGTGCCCAACATGAGGCAATTGTGCCTCCTCAGTTTCAGTAAGTGCCCCCTGCCCATGTCATTGGCCCCCACCCACATCATGGGTCCCACGCTTTGCAAGGAGCAGCACTCGCAGGCACAGGCTCTTGCTGTCCTCTTGCAGGCTAGGCAATACACAACTGTCTATTCCACACTTTCCCAGTGTTGGGAAATTCTTCTCCTCCTTAATCCCTGGCTCT
>PVJX010019657.1:0-34546 GCA_004027295.1 Dolichotis patagonum | reverse complement strand
GTCTGCCTCATTCACTGAGGCCTCTCTGCCACTGTCCCTGAAATGCTCATATTCTTGTTCTCTCTCCCTAGAATGTCCTTCAGTATTTTTTGTAGGGTTGGACTGGTGGTCACAAATTCTCCTAGTTCCTCTTTGTCATGGAAGCATCTTGTTTCTCCATTAATTTCTAGAGAGAGTTTTGCAGGATACATCAATCTGGACTGGAGATTGTTCTCCTTCAGCGCTTGAATTACTTTACCCCAAGCTCTTCTTGACCTGATGGTCTGTGTCAAGAAGTCTGCCGTGATTTTGATGGGTTTTCCTTTATAGGTGATCTGTTTCTTTTCTCTGATGGCTTTTAATATTCTGTTCTTATATTGAATTTCTGGGATCTTGATTATTATGTGTCTGGGTGTAGCTCTGTTTGGATTGTAGGTGGCTGGAGTTCTGTATGCTTCATACCTCTGCATATCATTTCTTTTTTCTATGCTTGGGAAATTTTCCTTAATCATTTCTGTGAATAGCTTTTGTAATTCCTCTGGTTTGATTCCTGCTTCTTCATTCACATACTTTATTCTTAAGTTATAGATCCTCTTGTCATCTTCCAGTCTTTGTATCTTTACTGCCTGCTCCCTTGTTATTTTTAAGAGATCTTCCCTTTCATGACTCCACATTGCAAGCCTGTGTTCAATTTTTGATAGTGTATCTTTGGTTTCTTTCAAGCAGTTTTGACAGCTATCTATTGAGTCTTTAGTTTCCTGATAATCTCTTTTAATTTGCTTCATGAATTCTGGTTTTTTTCTGAATTCTTCATTAAATTTTTCTCTCCATTTGTGTTCCTCCATTCTTCTGTCTGTGTCTTCTTGAGAGGTGCCCAGCCCTTCTTTTATTAATCTACTTATCTCTTGTTTAATTTGAATTAGTATTTCAGTTTTGGTCCTGCTTATGAGGTCCTGAAGATATCTCTTTATGTCCGCTAGTGCTGTGTTTGATGTTGCATTTTTGCTGCCCTCAGTCTCTTTTGTATTTACCTCTCCTGGATCAATGTTCTCAGGGTTGGGGGCTGGGAGTTGTTTCTTATTTCTCCCTTTCGTCATGTTTTTGTTTCCTTCCATACAAGTGTACAGTGTAATTCCCAGACCCTTTTCTTGTTGTTTAAGGCTCCTCTAGAGGGCACAGGCTAGGAGCTTGAGCCCTCTTCAATAGGTTATCAGAGTTTAGAGTTCACCCATGGGCAGTGTGCGCTCGCTCCTCCTTTCTGGGCCAGTCAACCTTTGCAGGCCTTCACTGCGTCAGTGTGCAGTTATCTCAGGAAAGTAATATTGTAGTGACTCATTGGGTCCCCACCAGGGGCGCGGCCTAGTCCAAGCCGATTCCACCAATCTGCTCGGCGAGGGGAGCAACCAGCTGAAGCCACTTCCTTATGGAGTTAGGGCTGTCCTGCCCAAATCCAACATGTCGTCTAGTGGGTTTCCCCTTTCCCGTGGGAGGGTCTTATTCCCATCACTCACCACGTGTTGATGCCCATCCCTGAGAACTGCAGGGCTCCCCGACCTGTGACTTCAGCTCGGCTGCGGTGGGAATTCACGGTGCCTTTGGGTGGGTTGAGTGCAGGGCCGGTCTGGGCGAGCTGCAAGCAGGGCTGTTCAGCTCTGGGCTCTGGCGGCTCAAGCCAGTTGCTTCAGCGCGGATCACTTGTTCAGGTCGGGCTGGAATTCACGCGGCTCGAGGAGGGCGCCGTGCTCGCTGATCTTAGCTTCTCTAATGGTAGTCCCAGGACTTCATATTCTAGCGGTTTTTTGCACTTTAGTTTTTTCCTGGGTTGTGAGAGTCCATCTCTGTCTGTTTGGGTCTTTCCAGGGTGTTTTATTCTGGCATTTGAGCTGTCTCTCTCAGAGAGGGTTTCTCTCCTGCTACCTACCAGTCCCCCATCTTGTCTTCCAGGTTTCTTTCTTTCTTTTTTATTTTTTTGACGGTACTGGGATTGAACCCAGGCCTTAACACTGAGTTGTATCCTAGCCATTTTAAAATGTTTAATTTTGAGACAGGGTCTGGCTAACTTGCATAGGCTAGGCTCAAACTTGTAGTCCTCCTATTTTAGCCTCCAAGTGTTCTGGGATTGTAGGCTTGTGCTTCCATGTATAGCCTCTTTCATTTTTATCTTGCTTAGAATTTGTTGGGCTTCTTGGATCTCTCTCTTTTTTGGTAAGAGAGTCTTGCTGTGTTGCTCAGGATGTCCTAAAACTTGTGATCTTCCTCCTTTCACCTCTTAAGTAACTGGGATTTAGGCGTATACCACCTTCCCTACTTTTTTGGGTGATTTTATTTACATCTTTCATTGGTTTGGGAAGTTTCAAGCTATTTTTTTCTTCAACTCTTTCTATTTTTTTGTCTTACTTTCTTCTTCTTTGTTGCTTTTTTGTATCAGGAATCAAACTCACAATCTCCTGCTTGCCAGGGAGACAGTGTGCTGCTGAGCTGCCCCTCTTGGTTTCTTCTGACTCCTACAAAGCATATTTTAGTTCATTTGATGATAGCTCACAGATTTCTTATCTGTTTTTATTTTTTGTCTTTTGTTTCTTCAGATTAAATTATTTTCCACTGTCCTGTCTTTCAGTTGACTGATTCTTCTGCTGTCTTAAGTCCGCCTTTACACATCCCCAGTATTGAGAGGAAAAGGTCCTTTTTGTATGATGTGGTTACCATAAGCTATATGCAAGCTGCTCCTTGGAGTATGTGCACAACTGGCTCTAGGGGCTACTGTGGCTAACATCATTTGACCAAAATTAACTTGGACTGCAATTTACTGTCCAAGCCTTCCCTGGAAGTTGCAAGCCTTCAGTGGTTTCTAGAGTTTCATGATAGTTAAGTACGATACATTCTGCCAGTTCATTGTTTTCTAGGTGAGGAAACAGATTTCTTCTGGTTCCGACTCTATCATGTTTTCAAAATTCTTTAATTGCAAATATCTTATACATTTGAAGCAGTTTAATCATCAGGGTCATAAACCTTGTTCCATATATTTTAGAAATCCTCTTCCCCATATAATTCTGTTTGTAGAAACACAAAATTTAGTGCTTATAGAAGGAAGTCTGGTGGGGTAGTACATGCCTGTAATTCCAGCATTTGGCTGGAGGCTGAGGCAAGAGGATCGCTGCCAGTCTGGGCTACATAGTGAGTTCAAGGCCACTGCATAATGAGACCCTGCCTAAAAAAAAGCAAAAAACAACAAAAAAAGAGAGTATACAGGTTTTAGTTTTATATATATATATATATATATATAAATAAATAAAACTGCATACTATGTTCAAGGCCAGCCTGAACTACATGTAGAGATGGTCTCAAAATTAAAAAAAAAAAGCCCTAGGTAAAAAGAACTAAAGAGATGTCATTTGTTGCCCACTACTGACAGAAAGATTTTAGAGAGTGTATATATCCAAGTTAACTGTTTACTAAGTAAAAGTAAGTATTTTTCAGGATAACAATTGAATTCAGAGTTTCTAAAACCGTATCATTCACAGTGACCAGGATACAATCCACATTTTTACACACGTACACATACAAAAACAGAAAAATGCAATCCATCTGTCAACCGAGAAAGGCCCTGACGTGACTGCCGTGTTAGAATTAGAAGCTGTTGTAATTCTGTGAATGACATAAATAAAAAATACTTATATTGTGATCTAATATAGAAATTTAAGCTGAGAAAGAGAAATTAGATAGAAGGATCAAATGAAAATTCTTGAAATAAAAGATTGATTTGATGAGGTTTTAGAAGATTGGAAAGAGATGGGAGAATCAGTGATTTTGATAGATTGGAAGACATTAATCTTAAAGTGAAAAAAAAATGACTTAAGTGAAAAAAGAGACTTCAAAAACTGAACGTAATTCAGCAACTGGCAGGACAATCCCAAAAGGTATAATCTGTGTTATTACAGTTCTTAAAGTAGAAGACAATAGGAGTTGTGACAAAAATTTTGGAGCAATATTGGGCTGAAAAATTCTCTAAATTAGTGAAAACCATTAATTTATATATTCAAGAAATTCAATAAACTTCATCCCAGTGAAGTACAATAAAATAATACTTAGGCACATCATAGTAAGGCTGTATAAATGATAAAGAAAAAAATCTTTAAATCACCCTGAGAAATACAATAGTAACAAATGATAACTGAGTACTTACTAAAAAATAATGCAGGGCAGCTGGCTATTAACACCTTTAAAGTGTCGGTAAACACAAGTTACTTCAGAATTCTGTAACCAGATAAGACAACTTATTTTTTCACTGAGAAAATATCTGTCAAAAATGAAGGCAAAATAAAATCAGTTTTGAGTGAACAAAAATTAAGAGATCTCATTGCAGCAGATGTGCACTATATGAAATTTTTAAGGAAATTTCTTAAGCTAAAGAAAAGTGATACCATATGCAAATTCAGATCTTTAGGAATAAATAGCACAGCAGTTGATAAATATGTAAATCTTCTCTAATTAGAAAAATACATAAGTTTGATGTTGTAAAGCAAAACTTATATTATGGTATTTATGGCATACATAGATATAATATGGCAACTGTAGCATAAAGGATGTGGCTAGGCAGATGGAACTATGTGCTTACTAGGCTTTTATTTTGGTTCTTTTATTAGGTTCTTCACTATGTGAAGTGGTAGAATTAGTGCTAAGTCCACTATAAACAGCTAAAGGTGTATGTTATAATCCCTTATAACAAACATTGAAAATGAAGGAAAAAATGCAAGGAATTATTACCAAAAAATAACGGAAGAATGAACTTGATTGGACTCTAAAATATAATCAGATAATCCAAAAGAAAGTATAAAAACAGGAACAGAGGAATATAGAAGAGATAGGATGAAAATAAAGCAAATACCAAAACTGTGAAACTAGCTCAGTCCTATTAATAATTATATGAAATGCAGATAGATTTTACATAGAGATTGACACATGGAGCAGAAAGCAAGACCTCCCTACATGCTGTACACCAGAGATTGTATGTATATATGTATGTATATATGTATGCATGCATGCATGCATGTATTTGGCCATACTGAGGATTGAACCCAGGACTTCCTGCTCTAGTACTATACTACATTCCCAATTCCCCTTTTAAAATAATTGTTTATTTATTTATTTATTTATTTAGGTACTGGGTAACAGAATACTTGACCTCTGAACCACATCCCTAGCCTTTTCTACTTTTTGTTTTGAGACTTGCTAAGTTGTTTATGATCCTCCTAAAGATTTTGTTCCTCTATATAGCCAAACTGCTATAAAAACTCCTAATTTTATGTTTTAATTATTCTACATATGGTATTTATTAGTCTTTAATGTGGTAGGTGTATAGAGGCATTTCATTGTTTTGCATTTACCTAGGGATAATGTTGATAATGTTTTTACCTACTCACACATTAATATACCATGATTTGTGAATTATGTGTTTTAATCCCTTTCTAGTTGACTGGTTTTTACTCATTGGGAGACAAAGGAAGGTCCTTGGCATTGGTGTTGTGTGTCCCATCCTATACGCAAATGTCTACTCTGCCTTTACCTAGTGCTGGGCCTTAGGCAATATATTAACTTTCTTAAGGCTCAGTTGGCTTGTCTGTTAAATTAATTTAATAATACATTCATCATAGAGTTTTTATGAAAATTGATGAGTCAATGGCATGGAATACACAGAAGATTCAATTTCTTTTTTGTTTGTAGGTGAACATTTCTGTGTTTAAAATAGATTCAGAAGTCAGACATTATGGTTTAGATCCAAAATGCGTCAAAGCTTCATGTGTTTGGAAGGTGATTAGATTATGAGACGTTATAACCAATTTACTGTTAAGTGGTGGGGTCTGTTTGGAAGAGGTGGATCACTGTAGGTGTGACCTGCTGTATCTTCCTTGCTGGCTTCTCCTTTGACCCTACTTCCTGGTCACCATGAGGTCAGTACCTTTTCCTCTGCCGTGCCCTTCTATTGTATAATTTGACCTGTAGAGCTGACTGACCATGGACTGTATCATGAACCAAAATAAACCTCTTCTGTTTGAAGTTGTGGGTGTTGGGCATTGTGTCTCAGCAATGAGGAAAGTAACTACGACACTGAATAAATATGCTACCTCTTCAGAGATTCTTAAAAGACTATGTGATTGCGGAACCTATGGATACCTGCCTATGCTACCTAATGTTATGTTTCTAGTTTCTGGGGCCTTATTTTACATCATGATTTGAAAATAATGTATAAATATATGTGACAAATAATAGTATAACTTTTGTTTGTGTTAAATTATTTTCTTGAATTTTAGTTTATTGATCTTAGTTAATGTTACCACTTTTACAATGCTAAAAAGTTGTAAACCAATTATGTACTCTGGTAGCATTAGCAGAAATAAATACATTTGTCTCTACAGACCTTATTTCATGTATCATAATATAGAAACTCTATAGGCATTGTCTCATTTAATTTTTGTTATTCTAAAATTACGTTTTAAAATTTATCGGTACATATTCTGATGTCACACAGGTAGTTGTTCTTTGTACACATCTGTGGCTCTGAGTGTGGTTATCTTAGTCATTTTGCTGGACAGCCTTTTTGTTTCTCAGTTCCCTTTTCTTTAAATATACTTGTTGTTCTGCACTAACTCTTTCTCCTTATATGCATGTGTACTGGATGGCTACAATTTAAACAGGCTCTTTTTTCTCGCATACTCCAGATAAATTGGTGATCATCTGTGGAATTGTTAGATCTCTTTATGTCTGCATTTTGATTTAAACATCAAACCTTTTACAGAGTTTCATTTCTTTTTCTCTTAATTGCATACTAGAGCAATTAACATGTATATTTTTAATAATCTTTCTTAGTTGTGTGAGTCCTTTGGTACTTGTTAGTGGTTGTGACATTTACAGATGAGAAACTAACTTGCTTTGAAATAGTTTGTAGACATTCATTCTAGGGTTGTTATATACCATAGGCTTGGTGTTTTAAACAATAGAAATTTTGTTTTCTCACAGTCCTGGAAGCTGGAAGTCCAGATATTGGTACCGGAAAGATCAGTTTCTTGTGAGACCTCTCTATACCTTTGCATCCCTGGCGTCCCTCTCATTTCTAGGCATGCCAGTCATATTGGATTAGGATCTACCCTAACAGTCACATTTTAACTTAATTTCTTATTTAAATTCTTTATAGGTGGCTATAGTTGAGGACTTTAGATTTTAACATATGAATTGAGAGGGGGCCACAGTCTGCCTCAAATAGAACTCTTTATAGACAAAATTGAAAATTAATATAGAGTGCTTATTTTTTTTTTTAAGGAGAAGAGTTAATTTGCTTTTAGTGTCTTAACCTGGGAATATACAATAGGTAGTTGAATTTAAAAGCGAGTACTGATTTGGAGAGCATTTATTCAGAGTTACTATGTTAAAATTAAAACAAAGGAAGGAAATTAATTTTTCTCTTTGCCATGAATGTACATTTCTGAGGCCAGAAGAAGACAGTAGTCATATAAATAATTGTAAAAATTCTTAGAAAGTATGAAGAAAAGAGTCCACAAGAGAAATCTGAAAAATTAAGATTTGTTTCTTGTGGATTTATTTCAGTAGTTTGGTCAGTTTGCTCTTCCTTCTTTAAATGCCAGCAATTTAAAAAACATCAACTATAATAAAAATGCTTTTCAGATTATAAGTATTTTGGAAAGGATTTACCTAAAAAAGGCTATGATCCAACCAACTTTTTGGGTTTCAAAGCCATGGAGAAATTTTACGGTACTCCAGAAAATCCATTCTTTTTTCTCTTCCTGGCTGCTATAGTTACAACAGCTGTAACAGAGGCATCTGAGGCTAGTGCTCTTTCCTTAAGAATGGAGGACTTTTCCAAGCTTTGGTCCCCTGATATCCTAATTTGGAAATGCTACCTCATTTTTCTGTTTTTCCAAAAATGCCTCTGAGATACCTAGGTTGTTCCACTTTTCTTGGCCTTTAGCACTATTTTAAGGGTTATCCAAGGAGAAGAAAGGATTCCAGTAAAATGAAAGTTGATAATAATAATGTAATGGTCAATTTTACTATTCTGTTTTTTTTTACCCATCTCTTTATCTTTTTGCAAAAGACTCAAGCTTATATCCACAGTTTCTTTTATATAATAATGTACAGTGCAACTATTTACTTTTATTCTTGCCATCTATACCTCCTTAGAAACATTCAGTTTGTCACTAGGTCTTGCAGTGTAGTTAAAATTTTTTAATTTTATTGTTATGTTAATCAGCTTTCTGCCACTGTGACAAAATACCGAGGAAACCAACCTAAAGGAAGAAAGTTTTGGCTCAGTAGTTTTGGTTCGTGGTCACTTCACTCAATTGCTTCTGGGCCAATGGTGAGGCAGAACAACATGGCCTGGAGCACGTGGTAGAGAAAAAAGCTCATCTCCTGGTGACAGAAGAGAGGGAGGGGAGGAGATATGGGGAGAGAGTAGACTGATTCCTCCTTTTGCATGTGTTCCATCAGATTCCACAGCTGATTGGATGCTGCTGCCCACTTTCACGGTGTACTGGCCCTCAGTTTGCTGCCCCAAATGTCAGTTATCTCTGGAAATATCCTCACAAACACATCCAGAAGTGTGATTTACTAATGTCTTAGGCATTTATACTATTCTTAGTAGAAGAATTTCTCTATTCCTACATTTTCAAGTGTCTTTAATCTGACAAGGTCATTGGATTTTACCAAATTTGCTTTTTCTATAGCAATTGAGATGCTTGTGCCATTTTCTCCATTATTCCATTGATGTGGTATATTAGCTTGATTGATTTTTATATGTTGAGACATTCTTGGATTGCTTGCATAAACTTCACTTGATTGTGGTGTATATCCTTTCAATATGCTGCTGGATTTAGTTTTCTTGTATTTTGTTGAGAATTTTAAAATCTGTATTCATAAGGGATATTAACTTGTAGTTTTCTTTATGGCCTTGGAATGTTGAGACAAGGTCTCCCTAAATTGCTAAGTTGCCAGGGCAGGGCTTGAATTTGTCAGCCTTCCCTAGTACTCTGACTATAGGCATGTACCACCTGGCTTCCAAACCCTTGTTTAATTTTATTTTGAGACAGGGTCAGCTAAATGCTCGCTGTTATTTATCTAAGCTTTAAATTATTGATAACCATTGCTTAAGTTGCATAATTTCTAAAGCCACTGATAACTTTAGTCTCTCACACGAGAACAGCCTAATGAAATATGCCTGTATACTAGTACTTTATATTTTTCAAATTCCTTTTCTAAAGCTTTATTGACATCTGTAGTAATTTCTTGTTCCAGCATATAGGAAACCTGTAGTACTGTCTTATCTGGCTTCTCAGCAGCTCCTACAGGCTGTATTTCTTGCCTGCCTGCTTTCCTGCCAGCAAAACAGCAAGCACATGTTTCTCCGAGTCATGCATACTCTGCTTTACCTTCCTGTGTCCTTACCCAAAAAGTAGTATCAGGTTGTAGCTCTGCCATCTGTTTCATACTTTTTTTCCTCTTCCTCATACTCCATAACTATTGCAAGGGATCCCAGGAAGGACATTTTATGTGGAATTATGTGTGTTTAAGGAAACTGTTACAGAAGTCTAATTATTTGAACTAAAATGTAACAAAAAGTGGGCGATTTTGCATACTTTGGGAGTTACTTCTATACCTCTGTTTTCAGATAGGATTATCTGAATCTTAGAGAAGGGAAAGCCTAGGGACCCATGACTGGTAAGTGGAGGGCTTGCCAAACAAAGAAAGGTGCAGGGCAGAGCCAGCTTACTACCAGTGCAAGGCTTTTACTCAGTTCTCCTTTCAGCAGCATTTCTGTTCTATGTTATCTAGTTGTCATGGGGACCTAGATGACTTTTGTTCCTCCAACCTGTGGTTTATCCTCCATTATACTTTGAAATTCTTTCTAATTTTATATTTTTAAAGATAGCTTTTAGTATACATTGTAAACTCCTTTTCTTCTACAGTCTGATGGTAAAAATTTTACTTTAGTGCGAATAGCTCCCTTGGCTACCTTTTCTTTCTGTTTTTAAACCTCACTGTACTGACGTAGTAATTGTGAACATTTTCCGAGCATGTTCTCAAAACCAGATTGGTCATATTATGGATAGACACTTTAGAATACATAGGTAATTTGTAAAACAGATCTCCCAATTACATCTAGAACTTTTCCGGACTGCAGATCATAAAGGTGTGCATTCTCCAAGCTCATTGTGTAGCTTATACTAGTGAGCCATTACTGTATTATGTTTGCTTAAGTGGATGCTTTATTGTCCATGTTAACTTTTCACTAAAGAAGAGTTTTGGATAGTATATCATTTTGTTCAAATTGATCTTTTCTCTTTGTTTTTCTTTTAAGTTACCTAATACAGATGGTAGTATTTTAGGTTATAAAGTCCCTCTACTGAGCTATTTTTTTCTTAAATTTATTTTGAATATGATAATCTAAAAATGGCATTTAAATTAAGAAGCAAAATAGGAAATCAAAGGTTGTCTTACTACTATTTGGGGAAGTTGGACTTTCTTGTATTCAAGAGGAGACTGTGAGTCCCTTCTTCAGTCTAAGCTTTGGGCCAGGGGATGTAGCTCATTGGTAGAGCACTTGCCTACCATGTGTGAGACTAGGGATTTAATATTTGATACCACACAACCCCCAAGTAAAACTTTAAACATTGGTTTCTTATTTTAAGTCCCTAGCATAGAGGTTGATATAATCCCCAGATATTTATTCAGTAAGTTAATTAATAAAGTAGAGGGTGTGAAGCAGGTTTATTGTGCAGTGGTTATCAACTTGTCTGAGTCTAGTGAAGTAGAATATACATACACAACAAGTTACATGAGGTAGATGTATTCCTTACAGATAAGCACCAGGGGCAGTATAAACCTAGGATTCATTGTGAGCCAGTCCTCCAAGTTTCAAGAAAGCTTCCCATGGTATATGGAGTCTCAGCTGCACATGTTCCACTTAAACTGCAGCTGAAGGACCCTCTGCTCTGAGTTTATGCACCTAGTGGCCGCAGGATTCCTTGGGCAGTCACCATATTCCTTGGGCTAATGTGTTGAAGGAATTCTGATTATGAGTGGGACTGAAACAGAGCCTGGGTTGTCTGACCAGTCCTGCTCTATCTCAGGATGTTGTATTCTCAACAAATGTTACATTTATTCTCAAGAATAACTGAATGGGGCAAGGATGAAGAGAAGAATTGGGTTGATCCAGGGCCCCTATAGAACTGTGGTACAGAGGCAAAAGAAAATGTTTTCAGGATGTTCTTACGTATTTAACTTTTCCCTATCAGTTTACTAGGCCACATCATGTTTTTTTTTCTTAACTAGCAATCTACTTGCTGTTTTTATAATCTCCATCTATTTAATTTGTATGAGGTTAAGTAAATTATAACAAAGAGAATTTACATATTTCTAAGAAGAAATTCTAATAGGAAATGTGTATTTCATAATATGATGATTACAGTTGGTAGATAGCCCCCTGCACCTGATGTAATAAAAGATGACATTTAATATAATTTTTGTTGGATACTCTCAGAATTATGCGCATTTCTGGTACTAATAATACCATGTCTCCTTTTCTTACTCAAAACTTGTTGGAACGTGAGTAAAAACGATACGAGTCTGGTCTAACTTTTAAAGTAAGGGAGCAAATATAAACCTAGGTATGTTGTTATTAATGGCCATGTTTTACAGCTATACAACTTTTTTTTTGGTTTGCCTTTCGAGACAGGTTTCAGTAGGCAGTTCAGGCAGGCCTTGAACTCACAGTAATCCTCCTGCCTCAGTGTCCAGGGTGCTGGGATTATGGGTGTGTGTCACCATGTCCAGCTTTTTACAACTACACAACTGTTGAATCTCAGCTCTCTTCATATTATGGTTGAGACTGAACAGTTTAACTGAAAGTTTAAATTCGAAAACAATACTGTAATTTAATTGAAGAAGCAATTTTTGTGTGATACATTGATTTTTGTCTAGTTTGAGATTTCAGGTTTTTAAAAACAATGTAAAAAAAAACTAGATGAATTAGAAATGATACTGGATTGGGTTTTGAAAGCTGAGTAAGATTTCATACAGCTGAAAATGTGATAAAGAGCTGGATTGAGAGAGTGTGTTTAATTTTTACAGGACTCTGGAGTGGGTAAAATTGTAAGAGATGAAGCTGGGCATGGTGGCGCATGACTATAGTCCCAGGACTCAGTAGACTAAGGCAGGAGGATCGCTGAGAGTTTGAGGCCAGCCTGGGCTACATAAGGAGTTCCATAACAGTCTGAATTACAAAGCAAGACCCTGTCCCAAAACACAAAAAGCTAAACAAAACAAAAATACTCCCAAAACAAAAAGATAGCAGGATTGTAAAGGGATCTGAAGAATAAGTTTAAGTTTTAGAGGATAGAGCTGGGTATAATCTTTCTAGGTTACCATTACTTATACTATGTAGATTTCAAATTCAGGCAGCTAATTCAAATATGTGAATCAGACATTATTTACAATTGAAAGTGGTATGGGTTGCAGCAATATGCTCACATAAAGGTAGCAATAGTTCTGGCTACTTGTTTTACAGAAATGCTGGCCCTGTGTTGTCAGAATATCAGCTTCTCTGTAAGAAGTTAGGAATTTGAATTCATGTATGTGGTTTCTGATTTTTAAAAAATATACTCGCTACACATACCTGTTGGAATAATGGCTGAACAAAACAAAACACCAAAAACCTAGATGGCACTGAGTGCTGTGAAAATGGAAAGTAATTGGAGCTCTCTTACATTCTTTGTGGTAATGCAAAAATAGACAATCATAAATTTATATTTTTACAGAGCTGACCTCAAAACTTGAACCTGAAAAAAATCCTATTTGGAAAAGGAAATCTGCTTTTAAAAAAAGAAACCTTGAAAGTTTGGTTAATGTATTCTTTTTCTTTGATATCTTCTGCTTGCCTTTATTTAAGAATTAAATTTGTTGCTGGTCTTCTTTTTTCTTTTTTTTTTTTGGTACCAGAGATCAAACTCATCACCTTGTGCTTGCCAGGCAGGTAACTATACCACTGAGCTAAATCTCTGGCCCTTGCTTGCCTTTATTTAAAACTAATCTTTTGAATATAAGTCGAGTGATATTAAGATAATGTTGGAAGAATAGCTTTTCAAATATAGTTCCAAAATTGTTCAAACACTTTACTCTTTTTATAATTCAGTGTATTGGTTCAGTTTATGTATCATGATGATCACATTCACTGTAGGGAATTTGTACCATACATGATGTATCTTAGTTCCTCTTTTTTTCTCCAGTCCCATTTTCTCTGCAACCCTGCTTCCTCTCCTTATTTACAAAGCTTTGTTTCCATTTTAACCATTTTTTTCTCATTTTTTTCTTTTTGCATTCACCTCTCCATTCCCCTTTCTCTTTAAAAAGTTACTATTTGGCAATGTCTGTTACACATTTTGTTTCTTATTTATACTTTCAGTTTTTCACACCAGAGAAACAATATAGTATTTACACAGTGTGTGCCTAATTTATTTCATTAAAGAGTATTTCATTAAAGGTCCATCCATTTAGATACAAATATCTTAAGTTTATGCTTCTTTATGGCGGAGTAGAACTTCATTGTATTAAAAAAACCCCACTTTTTTCCCTGTTTTTCAGTTGATGAACATTTGGCTTGTTTCCAAGATTTAGCTATTACAAATTGTACTGCTATAAACATGGATACACATATATTGCTGTGGTATGATGCTTTTATTCTTTTGGGAAGGTACCAAGAAGGGGTATCTTTCCAAACCAAGTCATATGGAGCCTCTAGTCCTCGTTTCTTGAGGAATCTCCACACTGATTTCCACAGTAGTTGCACCAGTCTATACTCCTACTAACAGTAGAGAAGGGTTCCTTTTCCCCACAGCCCCACAAGCATTTGTTGCTGGTTGACTTGTTGATAATACCCATTCTTTCTGGATTGACGTGGCATCTCTCGAAAGATGAGTAATGTTGAACATTTTTTCATATGTTTATTTGCTATTTGTACTTCATTTGAGAAGTATCTATTTATTTCAAATGTCCGTTTTTGGATTGGGTCTTGAAATTTGAGGAGTCTGATTTTTTTCCCCCCCAGTTCTTTATATGTTCCAGATATTAGTATTTTGTCTGAGTAAAACAACTAGCTAAGATTCTTTTCCCACTCTGTGGGTTGTCTTTTCACTCTGTTGGTGATTTCTTTTGCTGTGCAAAAGCTTTTTAATAAAATGAGACCCCAATTGTTGATTCTTTGTAGTATTTCCCATGCAGTCAAGATATTTAAACATGGGTGTTTAAAAAATAATTTGATGCCAGGGATTTAGCTTAGTGGCCCAGCGCCTGCCTGGAAAACATGAGGTCCTGAGTTCAATTCCCTTTACCAAAAAAAAAATTTTTTTTTGAATATGTACTTCTTACCTTATTTAGAATCTAGGCCACACAAATGTCAACAGGAGAGTTAAAGACTTTGTATATTAATTTATATTGGTCTCGAGAGTGGATATGTATTGCTATAGGATGAAAGATCTGACTTCTTTTTTAACTTCTAAACAGTAAAAATGGGAAGAATTAAGGCTGAGAACTGTAGGTTTTAAGGGTGAAAGAAAACGCTAAACTCTGACATTTCCATAATGACTTCTGCCGGTGTGGACTGCTAAATGTTTGTGGCTTGAATCTTGTTCCTTCTGAAGCTCTAGGACTCTTGAATGTTTTCCCAGAGTGGGAGATCGTGAACTACTTTTGCTAAGGGTTAGAGAATCCTATGTTATAATAAGGATGGCATTTTTGGAGACCTGGAACTTGGAGTAAGGTGGTAAAACTAATAAAATGTTAGTATCTTTTCTGAAAGTATGTGGACACCATGTAAATTTATCTATGCCAAATTGTGTTCTCCTTGTCTTCTCATTTGCATCTTAGCCTTGTGACTGACTTAACCTGTATGAGAATGACATAACTTTATTACCTCGTACCTGCTGGAACTGCATTGCATTCAGGTTGAACCATGACCCATATTTTTCTCTAGGGCTTTTCACGGAAGTGAGTCAACACATTGTTTCTGGCTTTTCTTGCTGTCCCTCCCTAATACCTCAGTTTAGGGTGCTTTGGAATTTTCCAGGTGAAGAGTTGGCAAAGTAACAGCATATGAAGAGAGACAGCGCGTGGGTTTAGTGTGCCTGGGAGAGGGTTAAAGTGCTTGTTCAGAGAATCACTACAAGTGACCAGAAATTGAGAATATAAAAGTTGTGTGAATAAATACGTACTACGTTCTTAAATTTCTTATTATACTTAAATCTCTTCTTTGTATCATATTTTAAAGTCTATTTAAAATATATACTGAGATTCTCTTTAGTGTGGATTTCAAAACTTGTGTGTGTGTGTATTTTCTTGTGCCAAGAACACAGTGTTCTGTTAAGTCACTGAGTGACTAAGATTCCTGGGTTGCTGCCAACCAGGCTTAAGTTCATTCAAAAGAAGTTTCAGGGTAGAATCCGACTGACTGAGGAATGTTCCTTTTGTCTTTGTATGTTAGGAGGGTCTGGGGAATCAGTTGTTTTAAAACAAGTTTGTCAATACCCTTGTTTTTCAGGATTATAATTTTTTTCTTTTTTTAAGTCGTCACATACTAGTACTTTAATACTGATATTGTATTCTTAGGGTACTTACTGACTTACCATGCTCAAATTGTTAAAATAACAGCTTTCTTAACTATGCCAGATTACAGTCTACTATTGACCATATTGACTATACTATGTATTATCTTACACTTTTACCTGATACTTTTATTTATTTATTTTTGTTTTTATTTTAAAACAAATTTTATTTTTTGTTTTTTTAAAGAAAACTAAAAAAGGATAAAAGTGATACAGAATTTCAAAACAAAATAATAGGGTATCACCACTAGTTAATATATTGCATATTATTATCTTCAAAGTAGTTGTTCAGGGCTGGGCATACTGTTTAGTGGTACAGTACCTGTCTGGCAAGTGTGAGGTTGTGAGTTTGATTCTCAGTACCAAAGGGGGAAAAAAAAAAACAAACACAAAGTAATTGTTCAGATTACAAAATTTAGGCATAAAAAAATAAGCAATCAAACAATGAAAACACAAACTGTTCATTTTGATGAACTAACAGAGATTAGTAATATATAGTTATCTGTCTACACACACACACACACGCACACACACACATATGTAATCTTTTCCCTTTTCTCTTTTTGGAAAGTATCTTCACAGTCATATAGGTGAACTTAAGAATTGCAGAAAGTGTGTTAAAAGCAAGTAAAACACAATGTTTGATAAGGACTACATGGTTATGAAGATATGTCCATTTAAGTATTTTATTTATTTCTTCATTTATTGGAATGAATGATTCTTTCACAATTTCTTTTTTCATTTACTATCTGTATTTTCCAGCCACAGAAATACAGATTGTATACATTAAAAATGCAATTAGTAACCAGAAAGCTAAGGAAGAAAGCTAATTGTACCGTGCACTGGGCATTTAGAATTTTTACCTGGAAATTGTGTGTGTGTGTGTGTGTGTGTGTGTGTGTATTTTATTATTTATTTATTTTTTGGTCTTGACACAAGGTCTCACTATGCAGTTCAGGCTGGCCTTGAAGTCACTTTCTAGCCCAAGCTGGTTTTGAGATTGGAGTGATCTTCTTGCTTCAGCCTCCTGAGTGCAGGGATTGCAGGCATGTGCCACCATGCTCGGCTATTGTACATATTTAAACAAATGTTTTCTAAAGATAGTTAATTCACTGGGATTGTAGTTGTGTGCCACCATGCCTGGCTTTGGGGCTTTTTTTTTTTTTTAAGAGGATAAGACCAAGGAAAATAAAACAGAATAAAACCAATACAAAATAAACCAGTATAAGTGATACAGGACTTGGAAACCTTATGAAATCAACAATAGTTGCCATAATGCCTTTTGTTGTCTTCAAAATAGATGCAGATACCTTCAGACATAGTAAGAATTGAACAGAACGGAATAGAATAGAAACAATAAAAACAAAACAATGAATGCAATAAAGGACTTCAAAACAAGCCAGTAGTAAATCCAAAATGGCTACCATGTCTAGCAATCGTTTAAATAGCTGCTTGTGCTATCAGATTTAACATAATCAAACAAAACAAAACAGAATACAACTCAACGCAACAAAACAATGAATATGATACGGATCGCTTCCTGTTGAGGTCTGGTTCTCTCCACTGCATGAATGGTGCTGACTTATGCAGAGAGGCGTGGGTTTTGGGGCTTTTTTTTTTTTTGACTGAGATTCTGTTTATTTTTTCAGTTTTTATTTTTTTAATTTATTTAAAAAAATTTTCTATTTAAAACAATTTTAAATATTTTTTATATTTAAAATATTTTTTATATTTAAAAAATTTAAATAAATTTTTAAAATAAAATTTTTTATATTTAAAAAATTTAAATTATTTTAAAAATTATTTTATTTTCAGTTTTTTTTATTAGTACATGTTTACAGTACATAATGATTACATTCCTTGTGGGATATTGGTACCTGTACATAATGTATTTTAGTTCTTTTTCTTTTTTTTTCATTTCCTTCTGTTCTACTTCCTCCATCTCTCGGTTCCCTTCCCTATTGCAGAAGATTTGTCTTTTTCCTATTATCTGTCTTTTATTTTGTTCTGTAATTATATTTTGAATTTCTCGTCTTAGAGAAACCATGTGCTATTTAAGCTTGTATATCTCATTTATTTCCCTTAACCTTACAGTGCATCAATTTTCATGTAAATGACTCATTTTTTCTTCTTTATGGCAATGGAGTACTCCGTTGTACTGTATTGTATATAAGGATTCTTAAAGTCAAATCCAGTTATGTTTAAATGAAAGAAACTTTATTTTCCTGTTAAGTCTTTCTTTGACAAAAATAATTTGCCACTTTTTTTTTTTGTACCAGAGATTGAACTCATGACCTATGCTTGCCAGGCAGGCGCTTATGCCACTGAGCTGAATCCCAGGCTAATTTGCCACTCTTGCAAGAACCTCTGAAGAATATTAAATATTTTAATTTATATTGGACACATAGGAATGTTTTAGGAGACCACTGGATAATAAATACTGGAAGGGGTTTACTACTTCCTTCACTTTTTCAAGTGGTTCTGTTGCAGTTAGTTAAAGGCTGGACTTGGTAAAGAACTAGATAAAAGAATTCAGAGGTTCCCAACACAAAGATATAATAAATGTTTAAGGAGAGGGAAATGCCAATTACCCTGACATAATTATTTTGTATTGTATATTTATATCAAATTACACACTGTCCCCATATGTATGTACAAATAGCAAAGGCAGATTTGGATATTGCATCATAATAGCATCCTTCCTGCTTCCATAGTCTCTCTTGTCCTAACTGCTGATAATTATAGCCTTACTTACCTCTCTCTCCAGCCAGCTCAAGTTTCTTGAGGGCTGGGATCATCGTGAATGAGTGAGTAAACTAGTGAGAGAGAGTGTAGGAGAGGCAAGACGTGTAGGTGGGCCATGGCAGAGATTTTTTGAAAAAGCAGGTAGCAAAGGCTGATACACTCATGAATTAAAATGAGTTAAGTATTGATATCTGTGATTAAAGCATAGCTTGATATAACTGGGGGTTTTTGGTTCTCATGAAAAATAAAATTGATGTTATATTTTTTGATTTATATGAATAACTTTAAATTTATTTCTCTACTTTTACCAAGCAGTTTTAGTTGTGAAACAAGGGTAGTACAATTAAGTTTAGGGATCAGTATTGTTGTCATAATTTCTCAGTGAAAGGTTTCTCAGAGTGGTCAACCATACTGAAGCTTTCATATCATAGCTAAGAATACTTAGCTACATGTCTCCTAATGTCATCAAAATATTCAACCATGCTAAAATTAGGTGAAAAAAAGATTCTGCATCTATTAAGAAAAATAGTTGAAGAAATGAATGTGTAATAAATCTGCATGATCACATGGCCTGGTCGTTGGAAAACCTATTACCAGACTTTATATTATAATTAAACTTTAAGTAGACTGCTTATTAACAAAGCTTATGTGCCCCATTGGGTTGACTAATGGCTATGATCTGTATGACTTACATTTCCAGAAGGAATTTTAATGGAAAACATTATTGAACAGGCAGCACATTTACAGTGGGCAGTGTTAGAGAGGGGGCTTTTTATCTGTTACCCAAAGTAAGACCAATATGAATATAAAGTGCTAGAAAATTCTGGACACTGAACTTTAGTTTTTGAAATTTATACAGTATTAACAGCTGCTGTTTTGTGAGCCTCTATCTAATGTGTTTGGAATGCTGCAGAATCTGTTTTACACATATTTTCTAATTCAGTTTCTACAGTGACCCTGTTGAAGTGGATATTACTATCTCTATTTTGCATATGGGATAACATGGTTGGGTGGCAAATAAAAATTTTGCACAGAATTATTTTGCTTCTAAAGGGCAGAATGAAGACCACCTCAGTTTGTAAGAAAAGAGGAATCCTGTGTTTTACTAGTCAGTTTAAGTTGAGCATTTATGTAAGATATTTTCTTAAATATGTAGGGAAATTAAGGAATAAAGGAAGAGAATGAGTATCAGGTAAGCTTATAAGGGAACTTTCTGTGCTGACATGGTTCTCTTTTACCTTTTACTTAGAGACTTGCATTGTAATTTCTGGGTCTTAGCACACTTTGGTAGAAAATCATTCCTCTAAGTTCCCATGTCCCAACACCCACTCTTGACATCATGTATCGGAACTCGGTATGCTTACTTGACCTGTGTAGGAGACTCTCGGGGCTCTGCTCTACTCAGTGTAAAACTTGTAATTGAGAGTTCCCAAAGTTCTATGCTGTCCACCTGGAAAAAACAGAAAGGAAACTTGCTTGAATCTGACTTTTTTCATTTCTTCTATTTTTACTTCTATCATTCTAGTCATGGGTTCCAGCTTTTCTGTTTTTCTGGTATGGTGGAGAAAGCATTTATTTCCCTAGTATATAATTTTTAGTTCTTTTGTTTTAAGTGAACTGAACTTTGAAAAAGGGAAAGATCATGTCCCTAAGTAACTATGTGCTTTTGGTTTTTCAGTTATAACAGAAATTTGAAGTCTAGGATGTGGAATTCTGAAAAAAAGTTAACGAGGAAAGAAAGCTGTTATATATGTTGAGCATATAGTGCTTTAAAGTTTCATGAAAGTCAGTAAGTGGTATTTGAGAGCATTAAGCACAATTGTCTCCAATGTCAGCAAGTTTATATGTGTTGTTATTAAAATGTATTTAATTTGTATTCTCTCTGGTAGTTTTTGCTTACCAAACAAGTGAGAGTTAGCGTCTTTATTAAGTCTGTTAGCAAATAAATTGACTGGCAGACCATTTTTTTTAAATTTAAGAAATAAATATTGGGAAATTATCAAATAACCTTATGTTAGACAGGATAGATTTATGTTTACCCATCCCAGAATTTCCTTATTTTCTTGAGCTATTAAGAGGCAGGCTGTGTCTCTTATTTTCTTAAGGCGATGATTTTCCTGTAACAGTGTTAAGAGAAAATCATAAAGCCATATTGTTCCTCCCTTTAATTTTCTCTGACATTGTAATGGCCTTGGTTTAGATTGTCTAATTAGAATTTGCTTTTCAGTTCAAGATCATTACCTAACCCTTATATTAGTTTAATGGAAAATTTAAAAGATTTTACTTTTCATAAAATGCTTTTTTTTTTGTTGTTGTTTTTTTTTTTTTTTTTTGGTGGGCTTTAGGTTTTCCAATAGATACTTACATTTAGGAATTTAGTGTTTAAGATACATGCATAAATAGTATCATACTGAGTTTTCTCTCCATTATTAAAATAACACATATTTGCAATAGATTTCTTGTAGTCTCTTGCTGGAAGAAATTGGAGTTAACATTTATTTCTCTTTTATTTTAAAGAGAATAAAACAGAACAAAGCAGATCAGAAAACAATGCAAGCAACACAGGATTTCAAAACAAGACAATAGGAAATCAACAGTGGCTACCATAATATCTCTCATTTTCTTCGAAATAGTTGTTCATATCTTCACCCACAGTGAATTCAAACAGAACGAAATAGTATAAACTGATCAAAGCATTATGAAAGCATTATAGGCCTTTAAAACCAGACAATACGAAAATCAACAAGAGTTAATTAACATTTTTGTAAAATTTATTTTCATGATAAGACACTAACTTTAGAATGACTGAGATTTTTATAAACATTTGATGATAGGAATAAGCAGAAATTTCAGACTCTTTTACTTTTATAAATTTTTGGGATAGTTCTATTTTATATTATTCATTTTGGCACATTCCATGATGAAATTATATCACCTCTGTTACCACTGTGTTAGGATGAAAGTCTTAGTTTCAAACTTTGGCATTGTCTCTTTTTTGGAACGTACCTTGAATCAAACCCTCTGCTTAGTTAGGCATCCCAGATTCTGCGTGTGTACCAGTGATGTAAAGGTACGTACCATTGATAGCTTTTCTTTTTGGCTATCCTTTAAAGGCAAATAGGAAAAAAGAGCAGATGATTATAGTATAGTGGTTTTATATCTCACTTTTTTTTTTCAGGACGATGGGTAGAAATGACTCCCCCCCCCCTTTTTTCTGTCTTAGAAATAAATTTTACTCCTGCAGATAGATTTACGTGAGATTTTTAGTCACTCATTGCAGTATCCTAGAGAGTTTATAATTTTTCTGTAATTTTGCGTAGAGAGTATCCCATCTCTGAGGAAAATATAGTCATCTTTTCTTTCCATTGTGTGCAATTTTTTGTGTTTGAAGAACATATCATGAATGATGGTTTTCATTTCAGAATGTGCCACTAAGTACCACCTCAGCGTCTGCCTCCATCTCCACCTCCGCCTCTGCCTCTTCCTCCTCCGAAGCACAGATCCTCAATAATAGCAAAAAGTATGAGGAGTAGCTTCCATACTTACTGTATCTGTATATACCCATGTATATCTTAAAAACTTTAAAAAGTGAATGTATATAAAACTTTTAAAAGAATACAACAGTTTATCACCGACTTTCCAGAAGAGAGGCGTGCAGTCTCTTTAGTACTGTGTGTTAGTGATTTGTCTGTTATTTCTCAGTAGCCTGTAAGCAGCCAAAGGGTCATTCTTAAGTTATTATTTCATAGGTCTGGGGAAATTTATTATGCTTATCCTGTTTGTTATTGATCCATTTTAGCTATAAAAGTACAAGATCCAGAGCTGGAGGCCTGTAAACGCCTGTAGACCTAGGGAGATGGTACAGACCAGGAAGCTTGGGGAGGTTGTCCTGGTTCAGCATAGGGTCAGCTCCAGTCAGCTAGGGCCTTTCAAGAATGTGATTCCAGCATTGCCAGACTCCTTCTAGTCCAAGAGAGCTAGCCATCCAGATCTGTATGAGAGACCTTCCAATTTGTGCATGCTGGCAGCTAGTTCAAATGAAAAGGACCAAAATGAAAAACTCTTGTGGGACAAAAATCTTACCCATTGGTTGCCATTTTCCATCCAGTATTTTAAGGTATTCTGTGGTGTGTGCAGCTTTGTTCTTGAAATTGCTGAGCTACAAACATGACTTTCATGCTCTTGGTGTTCATAACAGAGTAAGACTGATTTAATCAACATTTATTGAGCCTGTCTGCTGAATTTTCACATATTGTTTCACATCTTTCTTAAATGCTATTGTACTTTTTAGCGTTGAAATAGTGATGAATAATTCTGAGGAAAGTATCAAAAATTTGCAAGTGATAAATGGGTTACATGGTCATAGTGACGTAAAAAAAGAGCCAAAGTACTTGTTAAATGCTGTAATCTCAGGTAAGTCCATAACTTCTGACCTCACTTGTTATATTTAAATTAGGAATAGTAGTATCTACTTTTGGACTTGTGATATTTAAATGAGGCAATAGAAGGATGAAAGTGCTTTATAAAAGGTAAAACACTATACGAATTTGTTATGACAGTAACTAGTTTTTATTAAGAATTTGGCATGTACTGATCATCTGACCGTGAGTTAGGAGGAGACTAGATGAGCAAACAGGGTGCTGGTTTGTGGGTCTGTGATATTTTGTGCCTCTCATGGGAGACCTGGGTGGGGACCCTGTCCCAAGAGAAGCTACAAGCATGGTCTTGATGAGACTGGGGAAGGTGGGCAGGAACCAAAACTAAATGTTCATGTGTGAATACTAGGTAGAGCAATGATTCTCCAAGGGTGGCTTTCTAACAATCAGCAGTAACACCTAGAAATCTGTTAGAAAGACAAATTTTTGGGCCAAACACAAGATTTCAAATTAAATAGGGTTGGGGCCAAGCTACCCTTGTTTTAACAAGCTCTGTAGGTGATTCTGTGGTTTGAGAGTTGCTGAATTAGCCATACTGAGAAGCAGGATTGTAAGTGGGAGAACTGGCTGGAGCCCACAGAATAGGAGACATCAGGAATGTAGGACCTGTGAAGGCAGGGGCACAAGTTTGGGGGCCAGGTTTTATTTTGACTTCATGTAGTCTGAGAGATTAGACCTTTCATGATGAAAGACAGGAACACAAGGAGCCTTAATCATCCAGGACACCACATAAGCTCCTGAACTGCCCAGAGACTCTCCATGTGGCACATCTTTTGAAACTCTGACTACTGGAGGTATGTCCTTCAATAGCTGGAGTGACCCCAGAACAGTCTGTTGGAGTAGAAGCATGAGCATAGTACTGGAGACTGACATGTGGAATGGCACACTACAGCAGCAATGTGCATTGCCATGAGAGAGACAGAGTGTGCGTGTGTTTGTTTTCATGAAAACACATTCCTTTGAGGCCAGTGTGACGGAAGCCAGCAGGGCTATCTATGAAATGACCCATGTTGTAATACTAAGAGGTTGTTCCATGAGATTGACTCTCTGTGATATGGGTGCATCACTTTGAATGATCCACAGTGACTGGGAGGTGCAACAGAGTCCAAAGCTCCTAACCTGAATGCTATTGCAATTACTAGTGGGTGTCACGATTGCTAAATTATCTTCTGTGGCCTGTGGGCTCTAAGATTAGATCATGTCTCCCTGGTACCACGTGCTTGGGCCTACCTCCATCTTCAGCATTTTCTCCCGTTGCTTCTTTTTTTAGTATGTGTGCTGCCGAAGCGAGCACCTCCCGTTGCTTCTTGATCACATATCTCTACATGCCAACCATGACAGATTTCTGTTATTTTTAGAATGTATATTGTGTTTTTCTCTTTTTGTTTTATATGAAATGAATTAGGTGCACAAAAATAATCAACACTCTTGTATCTAAATAGGCTGAGAAATAGAATATTATAAGGACAATTCAGGTCCCTTCCATTTCTTTACCTTTACCTTTTCTCTTTTACTTCTGTTTTTTTACACCCAAGGCCTAATATTTTACTTAAAAAAATAGGTTTAATTAACCATGTTTCTCTCTCCCTCCCTCCCTCCCTCTTTCCCTCCTTTTCTCCTTCCCTCCTTCCCTCTCTGTATGTCTTCATAGTTTTGGAGTCTGGTAGTCCAAAAAGTGTGCTGCTAGTTCTGGGAGAGAACCCTGTCTGCTTCGCATCTAGCAGATAGCATCATGGTGGAAGCACGTATGAGAGGGAGAAATAGAGGGGAGAGTCTAGTCTTTTTCTTTTATAACAGTCTATTCTCATGAAAACTCACCATGGCACCAGCATTAATTCCTTCTGAGGACAACATTCCCAGTACCTCATCACCCTTCACTGAGCCCCATGTCTTAAATGATTCACCACTTCTCAGCATCACCATGCCAAAGACCACACTTCTAGCATATGAACCCTTCGGGGACACACTCAAAACATATACAAGGTACAACAGTCAACCCACATAGAGCAAACCTGTACTTATCAGATCCTGCCCACGCTATAGCCAGCCCAGATGTCCCTGTCTCTACCCAGTGATTTATGAGGTAGTTTGTCAAAGTTCCACAGAACTCTGTGAGGTAAGTTCATGTGGCAAAAGCTTCTCTTGAGGGAATTAAAAGGCATGGAAATTACATATTTTTCTTAATTAGGAAGAATCTTTTAGACTCTGATCCCTTGGTTTCCTTTTTCTTGCTGTAGCCCTGTAATTGATGTTGGAGAAGGAAGGTTATTGAATGGCTACATTCCATAATGTGTGTTTATAACCATAATGGACAACAATTTTTATTATTTTATTTTGAGTCAGGGTCTTGCTATGTAGTGCAGGCTGGTCTTAAGCTCATTTATATAGCTCAGGCTGACCTTGAACTCACAGCAGTCCTGCCTCAGCCTCCTGAGTGCTGCGATTACAGATGTACTCCACCATGCCCTGTGAAATGATACTGTTTAAAAACACTTTCTCTTGAATTCATTCTACAGAAAAGCAAAAACATGCTTGGCACTGCAGCAGGCTATAGGGACCATTAAACTTACATAGTAGTCAGAAGAGTATGGTATCTAGGTGGTTTCCCTGTTTTGTTTCTCTCCCTCCCTCCCTGTTTCCCACCTTCCCACCTTCTCTCCCTCCCTCCCTCCCTGTCTGTGTGTCTCTGTCTCTAACACACACACACACACACACACACACACACACACACACACACGTAATGAGTAAAGAGTAAAGAGTATCACACCAGCAAGGCCTGCAAGATATTGGAGGACATGAAGGAAGGTGGTTGATGTTCCATAGACAGTCTGCTGCACCATTTAAAAGTACAAACCTATGTTTTGAATACACATGGATCATCGCTTCAAGGGAAATAGTGGAGAAAGTGAAGATACTCTCTGTGTTGTTACTATTCTTATAAAAGTACTATTGTTCATTAAAACAATTGATGCAGTTCTTGGTGCATTTTATATATCCTGTGTAGACCTGAAACTGACCTTGGCCTCTTCCAAACTCTTGCATGACTTCTACCGTCTTGGACATCAAGCCAGAGGTTACTGTGCACCAGGTATTCCTGTCAGTGCCTCTTGCATCCTTGCCTCAGATTCTGTAGCTTGCATCTCTTGGTAGATCTCGGTTGAAGTTCACCTGAGAAGCCATTGCTATCAGGTTATCTGGAAATGGATCAAAAGCAAGACAGAAGGACCCTGGCTGTTTTTCAAAGCAATGTTTCTGATCTTGCACCTTTGATACAAAAATTCTTTGAACATATAAGGCGTATAGAACAATACTTGAATGAAAGACTGATTTCTTGCTTTGCTTTAATTTACTCCATTGTTTATTTAGTAATTGGTTGGCCCTTAGTTTTCTCTTTAGTTCATAAATAAAATTCTAATTTGGAATATATCCAATGTTCACTTGGTTTCTTTCAGTTGTAGCGAATTTTACAGGCTGATTTGAGTTTTTGAATTAGCATACATTTCTCAAGAAGTCTTTCAGTGGCATTTCTGGTAACAGCTGCCTCATAATCCAAAAAAGAAGCATACATAAAAGCAGATTTTTCTATATTCATTATGGTTTTTTTTCTGAGTTTGTGGTAGGGCTTGTCTTGTATCCATAAATACTGTAGGGTCTCAGGTGAATATCCAGGTTTTTTTGTATGATTTTAGGCTGGCGGCAGCTGGATGGATTATGTTTCCCAAGGGGCAAGCACCCACATGGCTGTGGTGCTATGGCCGAACCCTTCTGCTCTTCTTCTGGTGTGTAGCAGGCACGTTGCCTGTTTAGTTTGCGCTAGCTTAGGATGTATAACAAAAGGAGGGTCCACAAGTGTTTCAGGAATGACAGCTGCATAGTTTGTTCCTTTCCACCAGAAAAGCTCAGTTTGGGTAAAGACATATATGCACTTTCACTCTGGAAGCATTAGTTCCTTTCCAGGCTTTGAACTTTATAACAAGCTACTGGTGGATGTGCCTTGTACGTACACTTAACAGACGGTCGTCTGCCCAAACTCCTTTGTTACCACATTGTTCAGTCTATGCAGCCTGGGAAAGGATAGAAGCCTCTTCATCCGCAGTTATCCAGAATCTCTGTTCCTCAATAGACAAATGCTATTATTGAGCTTTTTGAGAGATTTAAGTAAGTGAATATTAGGTTCTGTTGCTTGTTCTTTATAGACAAATTGTAGCATGCTCTATAGCTGCTATGCAGTTGAGGGTATAGTGTGCCCCAGGGAGTTTCATAAAGAAATGAGAAGTCTACTTCTTACCTCATTGTTAGAGTATTCAGTTAAGTGGTGATGCCCTCATTCAGTTAGCTGCCCTGTGAATATACTTTGTTCCTTGTCTTATGTACCCAAAGGTGCACATTTTCCAAGTTCTATTCCTTTTTTTGCTTTAGAACTTTTCCTGTGTGTTCTCAGTGTTCAAAAGAAGAGATTCTTGTCCTATAATCTCTTTTCCATTTGTTTCCACATTAAATTAATTTAAGTTCAACATTAAATAGATTGACTTGTATGTTACTCTTGACTAGTACTTGGCTATTATTTGTGCTGCTACTTCATTTGCATAGAGATCAGGAGGCTTTTTTTTTTTTTTTGGTTTGTTTGTTTGTACTAGGAATTGAACTCAGGACCTTGTGCTTGCCAGGCAGGCATTTAAGGAGGCCGATTTTGTTAAACTATCTTTTAACAGCTTTGTTCTTCCAGGCAAGGAACAATATGAGATTAAACAGATGAGTCAGGATTGGAGGTATAGATTGGATTATATGAAAAAAGAATTGTTTAGGTTCCTATGTATGCTGCATAAGGTGCTATTAGATACATGTTTACACACACACACAAACATACATACAGAGTAGAAAAGGTAAAACGTACCTGTTAACAAATGATGAGCAATCAGAAAAAGGTAAAGATAATGCCAAGTAGTCTGGGACAGAGAATAGTGAAGTAGACTGGGTGAGAGTGATGAGCAGATTCTTGTGGCGCTCGCCATCTCATGCTGGGGTGTGTCTGCCTGAGAAAGCTATTGAGCATAGGGTCGAGGTAGGGCCAGAAAGGTGAGGTGTCCCAAGGGTGAGGATGTGGTGTGCAATTGGACAGTGTTGGGAAGTGTGAGTTTGGGGTTCAGGGTCAACTGAGTGTGGGGATGAGGAGCTGGAAAAAGGGGCTGATGTAATTTGGGAGGGGAACACTTAACTCCGTGTTGGGGACTTTCTGTGTAGGAATGTCTAGGATGAGGCAAATGTGCAGACAGAAAGAGAAACAAGTCATGAGGGCTCAGGTTAGGGGATCAGTGTGTCTAAGATTTTTACAATCTGAAGAGAAACTGGAATATGAAGATCATTGTTTCTAATGATCCTGTTCTAGACATGAGGATTGAGAATGAAAAGAGTGAGATGATAAGATTTATCAGTGATTTAATTTCAGTTGATTTTGAACATAACTGATAGATACCCATTTGAAAGTTAAGATCCTAGAATAATGATTACCTGGTAGTAGAAATCTGAGAAAGGGGAAGGTTGTTTAGTTCTGTCATGAGAAGTTTAATGAAATATCCAGATATAAAGAAATGGCTTTTCCAAAATACATAGATTAAGGCTAATTGTGGATTTGAGAGTTTTGGTTTTTTTAATCTCAGGAGTGAAAAATAAAATTTTATAGAGGGAGAATTTAGTGTCTGTTTCTAATCAGTGCCGTAACATTCTCTCTTGATACTAAGTGTTTTGATGCCAAGCTTTTTAACATATGCACAACAGGGCCATATATGCATGACTGTTCCATTGGGTGGCTTGTACCTCTAGTAATACATGCATGACTGTCCCATTGGGAGGTATTGGAATGTCCCCCTGGGTGATAACAAGCTGGCCAATGGGACCGTCATGTGGTTCAAACTGGTGGAAACTTGTTAAACTGTGATAAATATCTTAGTTACTTTTCTCTCGTTGCTGAGTCAAAATAGACCCCCAAAGTTAAAGAGGAAAAGGTTTATTAAGCTCACAGTTTGTAGAGGTTTCAGTCTATAATCAGCTGGTTCCAAGGCAGGGTGGTCTAAGGGGACAAGATTTTCTCTCCCTTATATTGTATGTGGGCTACCCATCCTAGGGCAGCTGTAGCATTCCCACCCTAAATCTCAGCATTAGACCATGAATCAGTCACAAACTTTAGATGCAGCTACCTCTGAAACCCGCATCCAACCCCTCCACCATGACTGCGTGAGGCTTTGGGGGACATCTAGACACAAACTGTAGCATTGTGTTAGAATTCTGAATGACCGCCAGCATGCCTGCTCTTTACCAGACAAGGTGTAATGCCTGAAACTGTGAATAGATGAATTTTACTACCATGGTTAGTATAATTGTTTTTACATTGGGCATTGAGAAGAGTCCTCATCCTTGATGGGCTAGAACTAATTCCCTGTGCCTTTAGATGTGGGTTTAGCAGTCAGAGATGAAGGAAACTTGAGACTCAAAACAAGAGAGAGGTTGATATGCTGTTGCTGGTAGGGACCTCCGGGCAGGGAGTATGGCAGCATTTCATAGCTTAGAGCAGACCTGTCTGACAAATAGCAAAGAAACAGGGACCTCAGTCCTATACCTGCAACATGAATGAGCTTGGAATTTGATTTTTGTCCAGACCGTCCAAGGGAGAATTAAGCCTCACTATAGGAGGAGAGAAGCCAGCTAAAATGTACCAGATTGTTAATAACTGTGAGCTAATGAAGGGGTGTTACTTTAAGGTGCTAAGTTTTTGTTAATTTGTTACACAGCAATAGAAAACTAAATTTTGTAATAATTGAAGAATATACAGATAGCATATATCATTATGTATATCCACACTCTTAGTGGGAATATGAGCATATAAAACTTTAAATGATTGTTAAGAAGTTCTACTGCTAGCCTTCATTCCTGTCTTTCTTGGTAGCCTTCTCCACTTTCATAGCATGTGATGTAGTAGGTCCATAGCAGCCTGAATATTAGTGTGGTAGCAGCAGCATTTAGCAGACATTTGTTAGTGAACAAGTACTTGTCAAAGGATAAAATTAGGGAAGGAATTTTGAAATGTTAGGTGGAGAAAAAAAATAGTTGGAGAAGGAAGGGAAGATTAAAATCATAAAAACAGAATTGAAAAGGCAAATTAGAAACTGTAGCATGATATAGGACTGCTGTAAAAAATGCTACAGACTGGACAGCTTACAAACAACAGACATTTATTTTTCACATTTCTGGAGCCTGAGAAGTCCAAGATCAGGATGCCAGTTGATTTATTATCTATAGTGAGAACCAGCATCTTCATTCTACAGAGCTGACACTTTGCCATTATTTTATGTGGTGAAAGTGGCTAGCCAGCTTTTTGGGACATTTTTAAATCAAGGTACAAGCCCCATTTATGAATGTTTTGCCCCCAAGACCTAATCACTTCCCAAAGGCCCTTCCTAATACTGTCATATTGGAGGCTAGAATTTCAACATAAGCCTCGGCGGGGGTGACTGAGGACATAAACATTTAGTCCCTAGTAAATGTCAGTGGTTATTATCAGAGTCAGAAGAATTCACATGATTTTTCTAGAAAGATCCTGCAGCTGAGTGTGGATGATTTCAATAAAATAGTGAAATAAAATTATTTGTAAATAATAAGTGGTTATAAATAAAAATCAGATCCTTGGAGCTTCACATGATCTTGTTAAGGGTACTCATTTGTGATGTAAAGAAAGAAATGCATTATATGCTCGCAAACTTCATGCTTAGGACCCATACACACATCTTTCATGCAGAAGAGATTAACAAAAGGTTAAGTATGATAAAGTCACATGCAGTCTTTTAGGAAATGATGGCAATAGTTTCCTTACTAATATCACCATTCATTTTTTTTTTTTTTTTTTTTTGAGACAGGCTCTAGATACGTAGTCCAGGCCTTGAACTCACTATATAGCCCAAGTGGACCTCAAACTTGCAGGGATTCTCCTGCCTTAGCTCCCGAGTGCTGGGATTACAGGTGACCATTGAGTTTTTTTAAAAACCTCTTATTGACTATAAAACATACATGCAATACTCAGTTTTCTATTTAATAATGGAAAAGGTCTGTTCTGTGAATATTTATAAGCATTAAGACAATAATTCAGAGCATACCAAGAAAAATAAGGTAGATTAGTAGCAGGGATATGAAACTGATATGAGCTTTAAACATCTATGGATGAAAGGGCTAGAAACAGCTTCTATCAGAGGTTCCTCAAACTTTATTATGAAAATTGTATTCAATTAGACATAATGGCTACAATGCCATAGAAATGACTAGGAATGTCTCTGACTAGCACCTATTTCCTGGGTGCATGGAAATAACTTTTCAGGGAAGTTAGCTGTTTATTGTATAGACACTGGAAGTTTATCAGCAGGGGCAAGATTTATAACTGAAGAGAACAGCATAGGTCATTGCAAAATGAAGAGAAATCTGTTGAAGATACAGTGAGTGAGTAGAAGTGGGTGAGTGAGAATGTTCTTTTCATTCAGTATCGTTATCATCTATTTTTCCAAAAAACCTTTCTGCAAAAAATAAGAGAGGGAACAGGCCAAGCGTGGTGGTATGTGCCTGTAATCCCAGCACTTAAGAGACTGAGGCAGGATCACCATGAGTTCCAGGCCAATATCGTGAGGCCCTGTCTCAAAACAACAGCAACAACAACAACAGCAACAACAAACAGAGAAGGAATGAGACAATTCCTAACAGGATGTGGTAACATAGACATGATGTGATTTATATGGAATAGCTTTAAGCTCAAAGTGTGTTGTTAAAATTTTTCATTTATAATTAATGATTACCTGAACTGCTTAGTGTTTTAACTGCCTTTGAGACCACAAGTAGTTTCTTCAATATTTTCTCAAGTGCTTAAGACACTTAATTCTCCCTCTTGACTTCCTCTTCATCTTAGAAACTGCAATTTCCTTTGTAAGGACAACTTCCTGCTGGGTGCTGCTCTTTTAAGCCACTTCTGTCTTGGGTGCCTTGTGTTTTTAATCTAAAGCCATAAGTGTATTGCGACACTAGCCATTTCATCATGGTGCAAATTGAGAAAGTCTAGCAGGAAATCACAAGGTGATTGTCCCCAACACAAGCCTTGTATTTCTCGGTTGCTGTGTCATGATAGGCAGTTGGTGTTCTGAATGGCAGTTACGCAGAGGACACTGTAGATAGGACTTCTTTTCTAGAGATGTGTTTAGGAGTGTAATCTTCTGGGTAGCAAAATATGCGTGGGAAGAAGATATTTTCACCCAGTTTACAAAAGATACTGAACATCTACTGTTGTTTTTCCATTAAGTCAAATTAAGTTCCTTAATTCTCAAAATGGAATATTCTGGTTTGTCTGTTTATTTTTACTTTTTATGCCCACATCCACTTCCATACTTTAACAGTATGGGAAAAAAATTTTCATTTGTTGGACCTCCCATTCTTTGCTCTTTTCTGCACTACAGGTCTTCGGTGTAGTGTTCATTTCATCTTTTCTGTGCAGGAGCTTGTTTCATGATTATCTCTTGAAAAAATGACTGGGTAGGCACAGGAATGGGCCACAATATAGTTAAGTATATTACTCACGATAAGTGAGTAAGTAATGTGTATAAATTTGGTCATGATCTCTGGAGAGTTTTCCCTGTGTGTCACATCTAATATAGAAAAAAATCTGACTGCTCTCTCTCGAAGCTGAAGGAGCCTTTTGAGTTTTCTTCTCTATTAACTGCAGAAATGGCACAAAGTATATATTTCCTTGTTGCTGCTTAAACAGAACTATTGCCTCTAGGACTCCCAGAACATAAAGGAAAGATATGTTATGAAAGTTGTTCTTTGCCCTTGTTATTTAGAGATCACATAAAAAGAATTTTTCAGTAAGTGATTTGGTCAAGATTTATTTATTTCATATTCTTGCATATAGTAGATTTTTGAATGCTGATCTGAATTCTAAGTTAGGCATACTGAAACCAAATAGGCTTTCAAGAAACTCGCATTCTCAAAAAAAGGACAGATATGTAGCCAAATAGTGATGGTACACATAAATTTGGTAATAGAAATGGTTATAATATATAGCAGTAACCAACAGTCTGTGGCTGAAGAAACACACCATAGTAGATGACAATACAGTAAATACGGGAAATAGTAATGGTAAAACCTTTGTGATGTTGACTGACAGCTTGCTGTAAAATTCAGTCAGAGTGTTTTGGGAGTGAAAGCTTTCACAGATGAAGGATGCTTGAATAAAGTCTTCAACACTAGTGCTGGGGCATTGTTCAGTGGTATTATGCACAAGTTTTGGGTTCAATCTCTAGAAACATTATACACATTTAAAAAAAATCATCAGCTCTGAGTAGAAGTGTGCTGGGTAGGAAGAAAGAGAAAGGGACTTCAAATAAAAGAAACAGGATGGGAAAAATAGGAAAAATCAATCAACCAGCTTTCTGGTAAAATTTCTGTAATTTGGTATAGCACTTTTGTTAGGCTTTTTTTTGTGTGTGGGTGAAAAAGCAGCAGGAAATGTGTTTGGAGAATTAAGATCACAAGAGATTGTAGAATTCCGAAATAGTGCTTTTTATTTATGCTTGCAAAATATAGGGAGAATTCTTTTCCTATATTAAAAAGAAAAAAATACTGCACCATTTTTGACCAGACTTCCCCTACCACTTCTGCCTCATTCCCATTTCCATTTAAAGCAGAACTCCTTGAGATAGTTCTGAATGATCTGTAGTTCTCACGTGTCTCCTTCCATCATTTCTCTGCCTATAGTTTCACTACTGCCACCAACCTCCATGGTGCTAGTCACTAAGGACCTGCAGAAGGTTAAATGCAGAGATAGAATTTCTTCTTCATCCTGTGTGGTGGTGTGTAAGCAGCACTGGGACTGCTGATCCCATGCTTCTCTGTGCACACAGCAGAGTTTTATTTTGTTTCTTGCTTTCTTTTTTTTATTTAAAGAAAAAAAAACAAAACAGAAAAAAGGCAGAAATAATACAAGATTCCAAGAAACAATTAACACTAAGAAATCATTAGTTGATAAATTACATATTGTCATTTTAGAAATGGTTGTTCAAGTTACAAAATCAAAGCATAAAAAATGGACACTAAAACATTGACAGTGCAAACCATTCTGTTCAATGATCCAACAAAAACTTAGTAATATGGTCATCTATCTTTTACACTTATACATACTGTTATATCCTTTAGAGCACTTTCCTTCTCTTTCACTTTTATAATATCTGTTATACATTTTGGATCTTATTACTTTTTCAGTTTTTATTATTTTTTACACTAGAGAGACAATGTGATATTTACAAATGTGAGTCTTGTTTATTTCACTTTTGAGAATAGTCTCAAGTTGCCTCCATTTACCTATAATGGCCTCAAGAACACCTTTTTTATGCTGAGTAATAGTCCATTGCATAAAAATACCACTCTTTTTCATCCACTCTGCAGTTGATGGGAATTTTGATTGTTTCCAAGATTTAGCTATTACAAATTGTGCTGCTCAATTTGTAATAGCCAGATCTTGGAAACAACCTAAGTGCCCATCAACTGAGGAATGGATAAAAAAGTTGTGGCATTTTTATACAATGGAGTACTACTCAGCTATAAAGAATGATCACATCGAGATGTTTATAAATAAATGGACACGACTTGAGACCATTCTCTTAAGTGAAATAAACCAAACTCACAAGGGTAAATACC